>PVKE010017666.1:0-30476 GCA_004027555.1 Craseonycteris thonglongyai
CGCTTTGAGGCCACGAGGACCGAGGATCGAATCCCGGCTCCGGCCCAGGCAGGACCCACATGCTGAACTGGGGAGTTCCCACAGTTCGGTTCTCTAGCTGTCTCTGTCTCTGTCTCTGTCTCTATCTGTCAAGAGTAAAATAGAAATAAATATGCACTAAAGATAAAATAATTACTCTCTATAAATATAAAAAAAAAAAAAGAAATTAACCTTTAAGTTGCGTATAGCAATGGAAATGATCAGTAAATAACATTTAAAAAAAATATATATATATACCTATTATGTATGCTTTTACCAGTCAGAAGTTCTATGCCAATATAAGTAGTAAGAGGTAACTGACATCCTTGTTTTATGTGAATATAAAATGAATCCCTCTAAGACATTTCCCAAACTGTATCCAAGGGGACTAGTACTTGGAGCAAAAATGTTTGCAGTTGATTGAGATTTGCAACTCACTGTACCATGTGAGTGTTTCCGAGAATTCCTGAGGTCAGAAATATGTTTAAGCTTTGTTCAATTTAGCATTTCCCACATTTATTTGGACAAGGGGCCCTCATCACCACCCCTTTTTATAGAACTGCACGAATTTAACATAAGAAGACAATTCTAAGGAACTCTCATTAATGAAAAAATACTATCATATATCCCCATGAAATATAATGTTGGGAAAAAATTTTGTTAATTATATCAAGGGAGTAGCCATTCTTTCGTTTTTAAAAATGTCATTGATAGGAATGAGTACTAATCGTCTTATAAGTATCTATTGAACAAATAAGTTTTTGTTATTAGCCTATTTATATGATATAATATAATAAAAAGTACCATAGTATTAAACCATCTTTAAAATCCTGGGATAATGACTAGGAATTTGATGGATTTTTGTTATTTTTTAATATGCCTTGAATTCTCTTTGCTAATATTTTACATAATTTAGGATCTTTTAATCTATATTCATTCATAAGTGAAATTGGTCTATGATTTTTATTTTTGTGTTAACTTTGTTAGATTTAAGTATTAGGGTTATATTCATTCCATTGAATGATGTATAGATAGTATCTATCTTTTTCTCAATAGAGTAACTGTTTATATTCAACATGGGAATTTGTTGCTACCTAAATAGTTGAAATAATTCCCTGGCTAATGGGCTGAAGCCTTTTATGGAGGATATTCTTTGATAACACTATCAATAATTTCCCCAGTATTCCTCTTTTCAGGTTCTCTTTTTGTTGTTAAGTCAGTTTTGGTAATTTATATTTTTCTTCCAGAAAATTGTCTATTTTGTTCAGATTCTCTAATTTATTTGCTTATAATTATCCACAGTATATTCAATACTTTTCAAATATTTTATGTAACTATTTTTTATATCATCTTTTTTTTAATTGTGCTGTTTCTGCCTTTCTGTCCTTTCTCAGTGGTGCTTGAATTTATTGTCTACTTTAAAAAATTCTTTTAATTTTTGATTTTATTAGTATTTTTCTGTTTCCTGAAGCTACTTATATTTCTTTTCCTAAATTATGAATTTTATCATTTTCCCTCTTTCACTTTTTAAACAATAAGAACACTTGAACATGAATTTGCCTGTGGATAGATCTATGAAACTCATAAAGCTTAATGTATTTTATTACCATTTGTTGTATCTAAATAAGCATTTATTGTATTACTAGCTGGCCTATTGAAGGTCTCAGGAAAAATCCCCTAAATGGGCCTGAGATCTGTGTCTCTGTCATGTATTGCCTTTTTTTCCCCTCATTTTAACTATTAGTTCTAATAGGCTAAGATGACCAGTCAAAGAAGCTAGATATACTCCCCATCACTTTGCTCCATGTAAAAGTTTGACTTCTTATTGCTCAATGAGAGGAGTAAGCATTAACTGGGCTGAAGGTTTAAAGCCCTTTAAATTTAACAAATATTATAAATCAATTATTATATTATATGACAAGCTTCACGTTAAGTATTTTGTGAATATTAATCCAATTAATCTTGTAATAACCCTGTGTGGTAGATATTGTTCACCCTTTCACAGATGGGGAAACTAAGGCACAGAGAGGTTAGTGAGAGCCAGGACTTGAACCCAGAAGTTCTGGCTTCAGAGGCCGCCTTCTGAAGCATTAGGTTAAACTGCTTTTCTGTTTTGAGATTCTTCCTGCTTGTTCCTTTGATGCAAATATCTCTATAAACAAGTTAGAGGAAAATGTATCCCTTTGTACCCCATTTACGATTTTTAAAAAGGTTATAATTGCATATCACTATAGACTTTAATACCTGTCCCAGGACACTAATAAAAAGAGCGGAGGGATTCAGGATATGCCACCTCCAAATATGGCATCTTTGCATCTTGAGTAATTTAAGCTGAAGGAATTTTAGAAATGGCAGAAGCAAGGACTCTCTGGCCTCTTGCTTCTCCCTAGAAGTAGACCACAAGCCTCATGTGAGGTGCCCTCCCCTATACTGGGAGGGAAGGAGTATCTTTACCTCAGATAACAGAGTGATGCCCAGAAATCCCAACCAACAGACTTTGCTAATTTGTACCCAGTTTATTATCCTGAGCTCATATCCTTTGTCCTAGTGTTTTCTCATGAATTTCCACTCTTTATCAAACCTAGTGTGAACACTCTGAGGCTTAACTCTTTTGGGGGGTTCGGGGGTCTTCACTTCCTTATGACAATTTCTATGTCACTTAAAACTTATATTAAATAAATTTGTATAATTTTCTCTTGTAAATCTGTCTTTGTCAGTTTAACTTTTTTGTACAACCAGGGACTCTAAGATGGTCCAGACAAAGTTTACCCTCCCCTACAGGGGTCAGAACACACCCATCTTACGCCACTTCTTGCAGGAATCACCTCCTGCTCATTTTCCTTCTGGGATTAGCTATAGGCTACAGGCAAAAACTCTCTGTGTGCATGACCATGGCCAGGTCAGTCTTAATAGTTGCAGAGTCCAGAATGTTCAGATCATCAAAGTCCCCCACCATTGATAGAGTGTCACACGCAAGATGGACAATACTGAGACAGTCCTTGGCATTGCATTAGATAGGGAATAAAAGGAGAAGGAAACATGGGCTGGTCTCTATTCTTGGGTTTCTGTGGTTTTTGTCTCAGACCAATCAAAAGACACAAAGCAAGCTGTGGTCCAGGAGAACAAGTGGCCACAAGCTTTGAGGTCTGAGAATAAGAAACACCTACTGGAGACACTGCTTCTGATCCTGGATCACTCTGTGCCAGACGCCCCAGTGAGCAGTTACCACCTGCCCAGTACATGGGTGTGAGTCAGAGAGTTCCCTTTCATACTGTAAATGGAGTTGGAGGTTTATATTTGAACTGCTTTAGTTTTCTCTGACCAGGACATCAAAATATGCAAAGAATGTCTATCATCTAGTTTTTCATTGTTCTTTTGTTTCAGCTGCTCTGGAAGAAATAATTTATTTCAGTAAGGTGCTACCTAGCCCATACCCCTCACCCACAAGCAAATTTTACATATGCCTTATAGTGTATATTTTACTACAGACCATGCTAAACATAGCATTCAAATTCTATAATAAACACACAGAAAATTACCTTTACTTATGTAGATTGATTTCTTCCTTGGCCCAATTGGTTTTTAAAAATTTTATTGTGATAAAATACCTATAACATAAAATGTATCATCCTAACTAGGTTAGGTGTACAATTTGGTGGTATTGAGTACATTTATATTATTGTGCAACTATCACCACCTTCCATCTCCAGAACTCTTTTTATCTTCCCCAAATGAAACTTTATACTCACTAAACAATCACTCCCCCTTCTCTCCTCCTCCCCACCAAGCTCCTGACAATACTTTTATACTTCCGTTTCCATGATTTTAAAAAAGATTTTTCATTACAATTGACATAAAATATTATATTAGTTTCAGGTGTACAACTTAGTGATTAGACATTTATATAACTTATGAAGAGATTACCCTAAGTCTAGTACCCATCTGACACCATAAGTCTAGTACCCATCTGACACCATACATAGTTATTACAATGTTATTGACTTTATTCCCTGTGCTGTACTTTGCATCTCTGTGATTATTGTTTTTTAAGATTTCATTGTTTTATTGTTTAAGAGAAGGTGTGTGTGTGTGTGTGTGTGTGTGTGTGTGTGTGTGTGAGAGAGAGAGAGAGAGAGAGAGAGAGAGAGAGAGAGAGAGAGAAAGAGAAAGAGAGAACGGAGTAGGGTACAGAGCAGTCTCAATAGTTGTACATCATTAGTTGTGACATGGTCTCATTCCACATGTGGGTGGATATGGGGCCGCATGAGGTGGGAACTGAACTGGGGGTCTTCTGCATGGGATGTAAGAACTTTCACCACAGAACTCAGTGGTTACCAGCTGTGCCACAGTTCAGCATATGGGTATGTGTAGGCTGGAGCCGGGATTCTACCCCTGGACCTTGCAGTTGCAAGGCAAGTGCTCATCTTATTGAACTATCTCAGCATCCCCCTGTTTCTTAATGTTGGGTTATAAAAGTCAGTGTTGTCTCACACATGGGGGTGTTTTATACGTAGAAAAATATGGTACTTAAATCAACTTGGGTCTCTCTGTTGACCCTATTTTACACAAAGAGAAGAAAGAATGAGGGAGTGGGCAATTGAGCATAAACCTGTAACTAATTGGGATTAAAAAGAATTTAGGGTATGTTTACTATTAAAACCCTAAAAAGAAATAAAGGTAGGCAAGTGCTCAACTGCTGAGTTATCCTGGCATCCAGTCTTGACTATTTTGATAACTGGCAATTTGTACATCTTAATCCCTTCCCCTTTATCACCCGTCCCCCAAACCATACCCCCTGGAATCTGGTGACCATCAAAACATTCTCTGTATCCATGAGTTTGTTTCACCTAATTGATTTCAAGAAGATAGTTCTTTCTATTTTTCCCCATTGAATGGAGTTTTAGTTTAATTATATTATTGTTTTTAATTTATTTTTAAAGATTTATTTTTATTGGTTTTTGACAGACAGAAAGACAGATAGAGAGAGACAGAGAGAAGGGGAAGGGCCCAGAGCAGTCTCCATAATTGACAGCATCAGTTTTCCATATAGTTTCACTCCACAGGTGGGCGCGGGGGCTGCGCAGGGCAGGAACTGGGCCAGGGGCTCCCACATAGGCCCCAGCAAGATCTGAACTGGGGGCACACCCCAGTTCAGCATATGGGTCTGCATGGGCCAGAGCCAGGATACGATCCCTGGTCTCCAGGGCTTCAAAGCGAGCGCTTAACCCACTGGGCCATCCCAGCTTCCCCTGTTTTTAATTTTAATGTATTGTGGTCAGAGAATATTTCTATGTGTCTTGTGTTTTTATACATATCTTTTCTTTTAAATGTTAGTATTTATATTTGACTTAGCAAACACATGCAGCTTTTTTTATGAACGTGCCAGTGGTACTAATACCAACCATATTCAATGGCAATATACAACATAGCCAAAGCTAGTTGTTGCATATTTAGTTAGTAAAGTTCTGCATCAGTGACTAAACTGATAAGAGCATATAGATAAGATTTAGAGCATATAATTTTTTTCCCAAACAATTTCAGTTTTAGTAGGTCATTTGTTGAATCTCAGGATTTACCTAACAATATTACCTAGTTAAAAATCAGCTGTAACATATGGAAGCTCTTATTTCATAATAAAAGCATCCTATATTTATTGTAAATCATGTCATAATTCTTTGTGACATTTTAGTATCTTCTTAATTATCTTAAGTCACAGAGAACCCTTCATCCATTTCAACTATGCAACTATTTCACTTACTTGTATTCTTTGGTTCTTTATGACACCTAATTTCTGAACAAGAATATTCTGTTATAATAGACTAGAATGGGTAAATTATTGCCCCATGAATCTCTAGGTAAGAGTGAGTACTAGCATGGTTCCAGAAACACTCGAGTAACATGGCCCTAGAACAGAGCTTCTTGAACTTTAACAGGCATCTGAATCACCCAGAAGACTTGTTAAAACAATTATTGGTAGGTTCCATTCTCAGAGTTTCTAGTCTGGCAGATCAAGGTGAGGTCCAAAAATTTGTATTTCTAACAAATTCCCAGGAAAATTTTATGCTGTTGATCCCAGTCTACACATCGAACCACTACTCTAGAATTGCATAAGAAATATGTAGAAACTTGCTCCAATATAATAATGTAAAGTTCTGAATGGTCTCAATCCACTGCTCTTGATTGTATTCAAGTCTGAAAAAAGAAATCTGTTTTTCTCTAATAACAAGTGCTGCTCAGAATCCATTTTCTCAGCTTTCTGACTGACTTGGTCATAATCTGAGGAGTTATCATTCTCAGACTTCGTAGCACAATAATGTATAGCTGGTGCTTTGGTATGCTTTAGTCCTGTGGCAGACGTCATTTGAAATACACAGGCTTTTGCTCTCTCAAGCACCTGAAAAGAACTTTTCTGCACTTTGATTTGTTTTCTTGCTTACAAGAGTGAGCTAGACAAGAGGAATGCGGAAATGGCATAGCAAAGACGGATGCTCCTAAAAGCCAAGCAGAACAAGTAAGTGCATTTTGGGCTGTTCAGGCTTTTGCTGAATTCCTTTGAATCTCTATTGCCTCTGGGTGTGCACATTTTCTTGATGCTCAGATTATACGCTTTTGTTTTCTATTGTAGACAAGGGGGAAGAATTAAGATTCTTTTTGGGGTCTTCTTGCTTCATGACAATATCACAATATTTCTTGGACTTTGTGGGGGTATGAAGAAAGTTTCCCCATAGTAATCACTTCTGTATCATCAATAAATAAGGTTACAAGGATCGAGTTTCAAGTTATCTGCCAAAAAACCTTCTTAAACATGTTTAAGAATAGACCTTCCAATCATCCTAGGTAGCCTGTTTTAGTGTTCATTTATTTTTATATTGATGTTATTCTTTTCCCTATTTGTACATTTAAGACACACACCTCCCCCCTTTTTTGATCCCATTTTTTTCACACAGACAGTGATCAGGCTAGTTGTCTGTCTCCTCATGGTAACAGGAGCACCAATTAAATCACACATTTTAAGGCAAAACAAATTGAAAATTTTAAATTTTTTATAGGTAAAAGCTCTTAATCCTATGAATGCTTAGTTTTTAAATCTTTGTCATTTCCTTAAGTACTTGTAAGCTTAATTTTTTTCTTAATAATAACATGTTTTCTTACTTGCTATGTGTCAGGCAGTGTTGTAAATACTTCACATGTCATTTCACACTTTACCAAATTAGTAGCTATGCATTATTGAAGCCTCATGGGTTTCTAAAATATTCATTTGGTATCAAGATCAGACATTTCTCAGACAAATAGAAAAATATTTTTCCTGGTCATTATTTTTGTTTTCCCATCTTGTAAGGGTTCTCTGGAAATTGATTTCTCGATTTGCACAAGTTGTTTTAATATTCTAGTGTTTTCCAATTCTGTCAGTATTAGTAACTTGGATAAATACTGTAATTTACTCTGGCATTCAGGGAAGCTCAATATGCTAATTAAAAAATGCTGATCAGGAGATGTTAAATTTCTTTTAGGATCTCAGTTAAATATAACACAAAGATTTCTGACAGAAAAGAAATGCATGTTAACAAATATAGAAGCAGGTGGCAGTACTGTTTAAAAAATGAGTAGGTGTCTTTCTAGAAGATTAAGCAATATAAGAATACCGGCCTTGAACAGAAAATGTTAACCCTTGATATTTATTGGAAATCATTGTAACTAACATAGAAATTTGTTCATTCATTTGGTGGTTCAAGCAACAAACATGACTAGTCCTTTACCATGCATGTGGCCCTGTGCTGAGGTTGGGATACAGTGGCAAAGTACTGGGTCTTTTCCTCGAGGGAAAAATCTCAAAGGGCAGAAGGGGATATAGGTAACCTTCATGTGACCCATGCATATTCTGTTCTGAGAAGAACAACAAGACTTGCAGACTGGATAAGGGCGTTTTCATTTGTAGGATGTTGTAATTCAGAACAAAAGGGAAATGTCCTCAGGGAGGATACTCTTATTTCCTGCAGGTTCATGATAGGGGAGAGAGTGAATGAGGAATCTTGCTTGTGGGGAATGGCTGCTGGTGCAGCCAGCATACTTAGGAAGTGCTGTCAGTGCAAAAGGAGGGTAATAAAGGGGCCCTCCCCAATCTAGAGCAGGGGTCCATGTCTGAAAGCTAAGAGGGGGTCCTGATCATAAGTGAGGATGCAGCGTCTGGTTCTGAGGGTCTTAGGACCTTGCAGGCAGGTGGTGTCTGATATTTGAAGTGGATGAAAGTAATTGCTCATCATGAGTTGAAACTATCACACTCTCTCCATTTGCAAATAAGGTTGAGGGCTCATTGCTGCTTTCTCTTAAAACATCGTTCTACATCATTTCCTTAATGGGCTTGGTGGGATTATTTTGAAAGAGAATTGATCTGGTTGGGTGGCAGCCTCATCCTCTCTCAAATAATGCAACTCCAGAACTTCTGTCATACACAACATTGCTAGTACAATCATGTAAATATCCAGTGAATTAACCATGATGCTTTCAGTTATGATACCTTTCAATTTTGAGTAGGAATTCCATAAATTAAATTTTACTGCACTATATAACCCAACATAACAGAGCATGACATAACATCCTGGTTAAATCCTTGGCAATAAATGGTAACAAGATTAAAAACAAGGGGGAAGCTGGGATGGCTCAGTGGGTTGAGCGATTGCTTTGTAGCCCTGGGGACCAAGCATTGAATCCCGGCCCTGGCCCATGTGGACCCATATGCTAAACTGGGGTATACTTCCCATGTGTGATGCCCCCAGTTTGGTTCTTGTCCCCCTGATTTGTCCCTGGGCTTGAGAGGGCATGCCTCCCATGCAGGAGGCCCCCAGCCCAGTTCTGGCTCTGTGCAACCCACCCCCACCCCGCCCACCTGTGTGGAATGAAACCATGTGGAAGACTGACGATGTACAACTGTGGAGACTGCTCTGCCCGCCCCCTTCTCTCTGTCTCTGTTCTGCCTCGCTCTGTCAAAAACAATAAAATAAATCTTTAAAAAAAGATGAAAAGAAAAAGACTTTATTTTTGTCAGTGATAGCAAAGGATAAGATTTAAGAATATCAACATCATTTAATCCGAGACATAATACATTTCAGGTCTCCCTCTCTCTACTATTTGTCTTCTGACCACACTTGACTGAATATTTATAACATCAGGAGTAGCCAACTCCTATGGACATTTTGCATATATTATTGGTACTACACAGAAACTGACAATATAGGTATTTTAATCTCTCTTTTACAATGAAATCAGAGAGGTTTTAAAGGGGCAGAGGTGGGATGCGAACCCAAGCCTGACAGGCCAGAGGCGGGGCTCTCTCCCTCAGTGCATGGCCTCCTTGGGAGGAATGCTTTCTGCACATGTCCACATTGTACCTATTTAATCAGGGTCATTGCAGAATGTCTTTGACAACTGATGAGATTTCAGATATGGTTATAGGAATGAAAAGAATCGTTTTATCAGCAAATACAGCACTGAAAAGGAAGAGCGATATTAAAGAAATGGTAATATTTCCCAAGTATTATAATTTAAATGACCTTTACTCCTGTGTGGCTGTATGTAAGACAGTATTAGCAGGAATTCAGAAGTGCCAGGAATCAAATTTGCCATTTACTTTGGAAGCAAAGTATATAGGGTTCAGTACCGTTGCCCAAGCAGACCAGAATGACAAGTTTTCATGTCCGGCCTGAAGACAGTTGGCCCGCTCTCTGTAAAGATTCGTCTAGAGAGTGTGGTCTGAGAGACCTTACTGTGCCGCCTGCTTGGTGAGCTAAGCGGCTCCTGGTGTCTCTAACTTCCCGCTGCAGCCCAGCTTTGGCCTGTTAGACCCATCCTCCTTGTTTTGTCAGAGGGGTCAGGGTCGTCATTTGGCGTGTCTTACCCCAAATCACTGCTGCTCTTACCAAGCGTAGATGCAAACGCGGTGAGGCCGTGTGGGAGCTGGCTCAGATGCTTGTGTGATGGTGGACGGGGCAGGTGGGATTATGCCAAGAATTACCCACCCTCCACTTTCCTGGGGCACACAGTCAGCATTGCGGTCCCCCACGCTCCACTTTATCTCCACCAGTGTGTGCCCTGGATCAGGCATTGTCTGAGTCCAGCGAGATCATGCCCACATCTTATAAGTGTCTTTCTTTGTGCATTCATTTGGCCCAGTCTCTGTGCCCTTGTATCGTGAGCTAATAATTACTGCTCTTCATCTTCACAAAGGACGTGGCAGAGGTAACCCCGGCATTAGGACCGTTGGTATTTTTAAAGGAAGGACAGCATGTTAAAGGCTAAGAGAACAAGTGTCTAAAGATGTTTTGTCTTGTAATATGTGCACATCACACAAGGTGGCAGAATAAGCATAAGGCGAATCTGGAGTGCAAGGCTGGATGCTGCGTTGTTTGAGAGGCAAGAACTGGTTATGCACACCTACCTTTGCAGCTTCGGCTGCAGCTGCTACTTCTGTGTGTGATCACACATTTGTGGTTGAGTGGAGTGTGGCCCGTAGTTTAATGACTCACCAGCACTCAGATCCTTTGCTTTCCATGAGAAACTGTGTTACATTATTAGGCCTCATTGGTTTCTTGAAAATATGCACCAACTCTTTCCTCTGATTTATATGCCCTCTTTTTGATTGAAAACAAGCTTATTCTTAATCAGCATTCCAGTTCAACTCAAGGGCACTGTAAAAGCTCAGCCACATGACAGTTTTATAATATATGATATCAAATTTTAACTTTTTTTTTTCTCCATATAGGATGGGAATGTGAAGTTAAATATTTTATTAAATATTTGTCAAGCTTATTAACTCTGTTTGTTTTTTTTCCATAAGAAGAATTAAAAGTCCCTGGATTTATTTTTAAATTTAATTGCATGGTTAATACTTAATTTTAATCATTATTAATTCAATTTTTAATGTAGTCATTTTATGGCTGAATTAAATATTTCACCAGACTCAGGCTGGTGAACAAGACCATTAGCAATGAACTACATAGGACTGCCACACCATGCATCAGAAATGATACAGAACACATTTATTTGTACTATTAACCTATTCAGTACAAAGAAATGGGCCATCTCTCAAAGTCGTGAAGAAAATGTTTGATCTCTAGAATAAAAAGTGGAAGCAATGCACTTCCCTCATTTCTCATATGAAACTCATATGCCTAAGTCTCAGAATTTTTAACTAATATAATTTATTTTACTAAGTTTTTTTTTTAAATATAGAAAAATACTAGGATGAACTATGGGAGGGTAAAATGGTTGTCATCAATAAAATGGGTTAGGTAATTTGCCAAGCTAGACCACCAGGTAGACAGCTGGCCGATGCTGGTTATCTTTGTTACTTCTTTCTTCTCTACTATGATTACTTTTCCAAGCGCTTTCAGTATTTCTGGTAAGTCCTGTTGGTTCATACATCTGTGGCTCTCCTTTCACTTAGCTTAAATTGTAATCCTTATTTCTAGGCCCCTTTAACTTGGCTATATCTTGTCGTTTCCTCCTCCTCCTGGCACCTCCTAGCATTGTGCTAAAGCTAGCTCACACTGGATTGGGAGAGCATGTCTTTTCCCAATTCTAAGGCTAGTGATATCAGGTTGATAGCTTGGAATCAGCCATGGTGGGAGTATTTACACCACAAAATCAGCAAACACTACAAAAATTCAGGGTTCTTTCCCTTCTCCTTGTGAGTCAATTTATCTCCATACTGTGGTGTAATGCCATGGATTCAAATGACTAACCCCAACTTAAATTGATTCTGTCATTCCCACCTACCACCCCTAATTTGCGGTTAACGACACATTGTGTGAAGTTACTGTTCAATACATTAACCTCCATAACTGGGAAATAAATATATTTATATACAGAGCTGATGGCATTGTTCTCCATGTTTGGGAATGATGGGTGAATCTTAACACAGCCGATGTGCCGTCTACACCACTGTGCACACAGCAGTAGGACAGAGCTTTAAATGAAAAGTGTCTCCATGTAGAGACCATGCCAAAAATGAACTCCAAATTGTCTACAGACCACACCGAGTTGAGTGAAATGCCTAGTGCTTCATCAGTTTGCTCGCTATTCCTGGAGAGGTTGGCACTATAGAGCAGTACAGGGAACTACAAAGTCACAACTTTGATTGGGAGGGGGGTAGCTTACAATCTACTTAATATTGAGGGCTTTTTCACCCCAGAAAAGTGATACTCCAATTTCCTGCACTAATTTGGGATATTGTCACCTGGAGTTCAAATAATCTGACAGAAGCAAGTGTTAAAAGTGTTTAAAAATCCATAATAATCCAGAACATTTTTTAACCTGAAATTCAAAGCCATCTACAATACTTTCCCAATCTATTTCCTAATCTGTTGCTCTCTGTGATTTCCAGCTACCCTATTCTTGCTCACACTATATCTTCAGTCTGAAGTTTTCTTTTTTTTCTCTCATTTTATTAAAACTTTACCGTGTTTTGAGACTGATGTGAAATTCCATTTCCTCCAAATCTTTTCCTGATCTCCCCACTTGGAAATAAGTATGTTCCCCACAGAACACTTACATTGTTTTCTGTACAACTGTTAGGTTACTTATTAAGTTTAGCTGTATATTTGCTCATGTGTTCTATCTTCCCTGTTAGATTTGGCAGCAGAAGCCACGTGTGCCAGTTATGAAGCTATTGGCTTAGCTCCAGATTCATCCTCCTCACCCCATTCTGTGATGCTGGGCCTGGGGCTCTGTGAGCCACCTGCTTGTCTGCTGGCTGCTCCTGTTAGGTTCTGCCACTCAGGGACAGCAAGAGGAGAGGCGGGAGAGCTGTGAATGAGGCCTTGCTCCTTTGTGTTCCTTGATGTTTCGGAAAGTAATGTCTCAGGGAGGGCACATCACCTCAGCAGAGCACACCTCATGGAGTCCCTCAGAGACAGCAGCAGCAGCTGCATGGCGCCCTTTTCGTGGGTAGCTTGACCCCAGCTCCTGGAGCCCCCACCTCCAGTTCCCTGAGTGGCCACTGAGTGGAGCTCCCTACTTAGATATTGGAGCCCAGAGGAGGGGGGCACCTCCTCTAGCTTCTAGATTCTTCCCTGTGTTTCCTCAGCTCCAGGGTGTACTGGCTCCTACAGTTATTAACTCTGTTATCTCAGTATTTCCTCTAAAGGACCTTTTCAGTCCTCTAACACCTGTGTCACCAATTCCGTTTAATAAGGACCCTTTTGAAATATGCAGTGTGGTTTCTGTACTTCTGACTGGACCTTGACTATTACACAATGACTGATCCATCCCTCCCTCCTTTGCCCAGGCTCCCAACCCAGTTCCTAACTGTGTGGTTCGCACACAGTGATTGCTTAATAATGTTTGTTGAATGGATGAATGAATAGTTATTCAGTTAAAAGATCCAGCTAAATTTTTATTATTCTGTCTTTCTCCTCTACTTTTAAGATTACCGTGCTGAAATGGGGGCTTTGGTTAAGAACCAAGGCAATTTTGGTGGATCGGGAAGCATTTCCTTGGGGTTTATGGAATGGCTTAACATGCAGAACATGTCACTGTACTTTACAAGAGTGGAAAACAACATCTGCCTTACACAGTGTGCCTGTGTGCTAGCTGCTCTTCTATTACAAACTATGGGGAATGTTGACGTAAGAAATGTCCAAACCCACAGAGAACTTTGATGAGTTTTATTTGAGCCAAACTGACAACAATTGTCAGGAAGCAAAAACTCAACAGATTGATAAAATGCTCTGAAAATGGTGGTTTTGCAACTTACTTTATAAATTAAAATTAAAAAAAAAAAAGGAAGGTTACATGGAATTCATTGGTGTTAGATTAAGGGGGTGGTAGAAAGCAAAGAGAGGAAATCTCTGGAGTTGGATGAAGAGTAAATTGGAGAGACAGAAACTTCTTTTACATTGGTGGGTACAGGATAGTTACTAGTTAGCATGTTACAGCACATAGATATGGTGATTGGGGTACAAGATAATAAAGAGGGCTTCTGTAGTTTTCTGCTCTGGTGTCCTGGGCTGTCCAGAAAAAGGGATTACTTGACATTCTAAGGGTATATTATCTTAGATGCAAAAGGACAATAGACAGGCTCATGTAAGGTAAATATTGACCCTTGTCAAGGAAGCTACAGGCCAAGGATTTGACTCCCCACCATGGCCCACCTTAGATAAAAATCTTTATGTTCAGGCCATTCTTAATGGTTAACTTCGGTCCCTGAGTTTGTAGGGCCTGCTAAGCTGGCCTCCCCTGAGCTTGTCA
The DNA here is from genome assembly GCA_004027555.1 of Craseonycteris thonglongyai. NCBI lineage: Eukaryota > Metazoa > Chordata > Mammalia > Chiroptera > Craseonycteridae > Craseonycteris > Craseonycteris thonglongyai. Next base: position 14,263 of record PVKE010017666.1, read on the forward strand.
GATTTAGTGTGGCTGCTTTTGTCCACAGCAAATTTTCCATACTGAGAAACATGTGACTTCTCTCATATGTCCTGGTAACCAAAACAGACGTGATTTAGGATATGCACGTCAAGAAGGGGAATCCATTTACCACTCTTTTGCTCTCTCCTGAAATTGGTAAGGATATTTTTGAGGATGTGATTTAAAGCTAGATGTGGAGAAGACAGCTGCTCTACAAGCATGAGAATAATTGCTACCTTAACCAGAGTAAACTTTGTAGAAGGCCGAAGGTATCATCCATTACACTAGAAGATGAAAAGGGTGCTGGGGGGAAATGTTGAATCTGACCAACTGGATAATTACTGAGGATGTGATTTCTAGACTGTAATGTGAGAAATGCTCAAGTCTGGATATGTGGTATATACACTGCAACCTATTAAAATACAGCCACACCTAGATCCCTCCCTCCTTGCTTTAGCACTTACATAAACTTACCTAAACAACTGATTGCATTAAAGTGTCTTTGAGAAAACTCTCTGAATGTAAGTATGAAATTAGTAGTCATTACAATGTTAGTAGTGTGAATATTTTCACTTAGTGTTTTACTGATTTTGATTCTCATTAACATATAAACAAAGTCAGAACTCCTGTGGAAAAAAATAAAGCCTCATTAAGTCAGTCAAGGGAGATAAGCCACATCCTATGTCCTTTGTTCTCACCTAGGCTGTGTCATTTGGGAATCATCAGAAAATAATTTCTCATCAAAAACGTGAGTTTGCTTAATAATGCTTTGCTAAATATAAATCACTTAGGGATAAATTGCAGTTCAGTGGTACTAAGAATTTATCCTAAATCATTGTAATCTAATTTTGAATACCTATGTTATAGATTTTGGACTGGGATTATTTTTATAACCAACACAATACCATGAAACTTCTAGAAATATATAGTTTTGCTCTCAGAAAAGGATATGTTGGGAGTGGGTACCAGATATATGGTGATGGAAGGAGAGCTGATTCTGCGAGTACACAATGCAATGCATAGATGATGTGATGTGGAGTTGTACACCTGGAAACTATGTTGCCAACCAATGTCACCCAATAAATTTAACAATAAAAAAAAAATAACAAAAGAAGATTGAAGGTATAACAACAACAACAACAACAACAACAACAACAACAAAGGATATGGAAAATGCATTTGAATTGGAACAACCAAGTGATCAGGTGTTGGATAGGAGATAGGTTATGTCTGTCTGTGCATCAGGTGGCATGGTGAAGTACAACCATAGGCTTGCAGTCAGTAGAACTGAGTTTTGTAGTCTTATCTCCTCTGCTAGTGGCCCTGAGCAATTTCTAAAAATAGGGTTAATATCTTCCCAACAGGTTACAGTCAGGATCAAATGCTGTTACCTTCCTGAGAGTTCCCGGAATAAGGCCTTGCTTGTATAGCAGATTCCTAAACTATGCTGGCTGAATTGAAAGGGACAGGTGTAGAAGTGGCACAGGAAGTTACAGTTAACTATGGGGTAGTCAGCACTGGTACTCAGACCCCTGTGTGGCTTGGAAGGGTGACTGACACGCTGTGCCTACCACAAGAGGCAGCCATTGTAATACTTTCTCTCTTACCTCTGGAGCCTGAGGTCAGGTGGGAAAGAACAGTGGGCACAAAATGGGGAGCAAGGAAGGTGAACCTGGAGACATGGCCTCAGAGCAAATGAGACACGAGGAGAGTCACTGAATCATTTCCTCACCCTTAAACCTCCTCAAGTAAAAACTCACGCCCCTTGCTTCTGTCCCAATACCCCAGCAGCCTGGTGTCTTTCTTCTCTTTCTCGTAGGTCCATGTTACCAAAACATCATCCCTCACATCTGAGCCACGCTTTGCTGTGACAGAGCTGTGTGTACCTATAAACTCTACACTTCCATGGAGTTTGAGTTCAAACTTTTATAGCTATTTTTTTTCTTCTGGACTGTGTACTGTTTCTTCTTACTGCTATAAATTTTCTTATCTAAGTTAGTCTATGTCACTTCTTCAAACTTGCTGTTTCTAAATTAACTATGCAATTAACAATCTGATCCACACCCTCCAGAATTACTTGGACAATACGCATTAATGGGCGAGTCACGTGCCTCAGCTTTAGTGCCTAGAGTTTGTGACACATTTTGGCTGCTTAGAGACCTCTTTATGTTCTTCCTAGGTTACAGCTGTCTGAAAAGGTGACATTGCTTATTGTAAAGTTCCAGATGAAATATTATTGTAGTGTCCTTAATCCTCTTCTGGGGACACAGGGATGATATTACTGATTCACTGGGCACCTGCATTAAGTGGAGAGAGGCAGGATTCTGTGTGGCCTCATTTTTCAGGGCTCCCGGTGTTGATAAGAGGCATTCAGCAGAGCTGATGCAGACACTAACTTATCTGGGCTTCCTGGCAATAGCTTGTGGATGAATAGGCAAGTCAGGTCCTCATAAAGAAAGGCCATGATAAAGGTTAACAAATATATTTTTGAGGTTGGAGACATGAATAAGCAGAAACTGTCAGAGGTTGAAAGGAAAAAGAAGGGGGAAAAAAGGGAATTCAGGGCCATTTTTAGACAAGAGAGGAGAAAGAAAGCAGACAAAGGAACATGTGGAGGAAGAAGCAGAAGAAGAATTAATGAATGCTGGCATATTGACCCCCACTGCAGCGGGGGCAGCGGGTCTAAGAAAGCGTCTCCTGACTAAGACTGATCACTGAGCAAAGACACAGCATATAAGGTCCAGCTCCAGGAAAGTCCGTGGAGAGACACACAGTGTGATTAAGATGCTGTTCCTTCTAAACGCAGACCTGGAAAAGGGAAAAGGAAGTGAAAGGTGCGTCAACAGGAAACTGAGCAATACTGTGGTGAGAAGAGAAAGTTAGAGTCCGAAGGTGAAAGAACAGATACAAACAAATTGATCAGCACAGCATGCTGGGACAGAGGTAAGCAGTGGCAAAGAGTGATGGGAAACGAGGACCCCTGGGGTCACCTGGTTAGTCCAGAAAACCAGGCACTTGGGGGCCTGGAAGAAAGGACTCCAAACATTTACATGACACTAAACGAGGTACCAAAAAGAGTGCTATGTTTTGGGCTGTAAGGTTTTTTAGGGGAAGAATACTGGTAATATCTATGGTAAATCTTATATGCTAAAATTCTCCAGTGGCACCACAGAATAATTTTGCCTCTTTGCCAAGTATTGTTCTAAGACTCGGGACCATCACCACCTCTGGTCTGAGCCACCGTAGTTCATTGCCTGCATTACTTAAGAGCTTCTTACTTGGTCTTCCAGTTTTTATCCTTATCGTCTCAGTTCTATTTTTAATAAGAGCAAGCCCGAAGGTTCTGTTTTAAGCTGCAGCTCAGATCTTTGTTCTCTTTTGTGTGAAACCCTGTGATGATTCCCCATTTTGGTTAGAGTAAAAGCCATAGTTTTGAGAAGGACTTACAAGGCCTTAGATGAGCTCCCTCTTCCCCAGCCTTGTTTCTTCTGTGATTCCATTTCCTAAGACTTGTTTTCTTATTCACTCTGCTCTGGCTAAATATCTTATAACTATTTCTCATATATACCAGGTGTGCTATCCCATGAGGGTCTTTGCTCTGGCTGCTCCCTCTGTTGGGAATGTTCTTCCCTCTAGATACCCACATGGACAACTCTGTCACTGCCCTGGAATCCTTGCTTAAATGTCATCTTCTCAGGAAGGCCTATATTGACTACCTTGCCCACAGTGAGAACCAAACTAGGGACACACCCCAGTTCAGCATATGGGTCTACCTGGGCCGGGGCCGGGATATGATCCTTGAACCCTGGGGCTGCAAGATGAGCACTCAACCTGCTGAGGCATCCCGGCATCCTCTAGTCCAGTTTTTTTGTATATGTTCTTTGTATAGAGTTAACAAATAGGAAGGTAAAACGCACACTTGTCTCACACCTTTGCCTATAGAAAACCATTCTGTCTCTCCATATTCTGTCCTAAAGAGTGACTTTCTGTTCATAATGTAAGTTATAAATCAGGATAATCAAGTGCTGAGGCACACCCAGTTCTTTCAGAACTACCCATACATTTATTAGACATCCCTGTGGAGTCCATAGTCCTTATCATTCTCTAGTATGCTATGTAATCCAATTATTAGGTTTGTTGTTTACTCTCTGTCTCCCCACATTAGACTATAAGCTCTATAAGAGCAGGTATTATTATATTGCTCAAGGATGTGCCCTAAGCGACTAGACCAGTTGTTACAAAGTAATTGTCATGTTTTTTGTTTGACTGATTGAATGAATGAAAAGAAGAATGAACTAAATAAAGGTAGTGGAGAAAGGCAAGGGTAAGAGAGACTGTTCAGAGGGGTATGTGCAGTGGGAAAGTGAGCTTGGCATGTGTAAGTATGAAAACGTTAGGTATAGTAATGACAAAGTAAAAGTTAAGTAGGAGGATGGGAAGCTAAAGTGGTTTGGAAGGAATAAGTTGATAGCAGGTGAAAGTCCTAAATAGGTGGATCTCATAGTCTATATGAGGTCTGTCTGGAAACAATTCAGGCATTGTCAATATAATGAGAATGGTTTGTGCAACATCACTGTAACCTAGCAGCCAAGGAGAGTGGACTGGAATGCACATGCGTGAACAATGAAGCCTTCACTGCATTAGTCAGTGGGGGTGCTAGGCGTCTTTGAGTGAAAATGTATTCAGGGTAGCCATCACATTTAAAATGACTGAACGAGTAGAGCAATGAATCTGCATCAGATTTTGTGTTAAGCTTGAACATTCCTCCAATGAAACTCTTTGGATGATTCATAGGGAAAACTGTCTCAATGTTCTTTATTGGTTGAGACATACAATGCAATGAAAATGGCTGCAGCTATGGCCAACTGGTGATTGGCAGCTTCATCATGATAACATGTCTGCCTGTGCATCACATCTCGTGCAGATTTTTTTTAGCAACACATCAAATCACCCAGGTGACTCAAGCCCCTCCCACAGCCTAGATTTGACACCTGTGACTTCTGGCTTTTCCCAAAACTAAAATCACCTTTGAAAAGGATGAATTAAAAAAGACACAACAAGGCAGCTGATGGCGATTCCAACAAATGATTTTGCATTGTTCTGAACAGTGGAAGAGATGCTGGGAGAACCGTGTGAGGTCTCAAGGTGCCTACTTTGAAGGGGACTGAGGCATCGTCCTATGTACAATATTGCTTGTATCTTCTTCAATAAATACCTCTATTTTTCATATCACGTGACTTTCTGGACAGACCTCACATGCTTTGGGTGCTCCCCCTGGAGTCAGTGGTGAGTCGTGCACACCTGGCTCACCCTAGACCCTGCCTTCAACTGGCTGCTGGTGATAACCAGGTTCCAGACTAGCAATCTAGTTTCCTGGTCTTTTTTACCACACTTCATAGTTTCTGAAAGAAAAAAAGGAGGGAGGGGAAGCATTTGTTGAACTACTTGAAAGGGGTTGTATTTGTGAACTAGAGAAGAGTGACAGCATCAAGAGTTGTTTGAGGCTGTATCCACATTTTAACCTTGGAGTTTGTTTTTATCTTCAGGCAAGAAGAAAATTTTACTCCTGGGCATTTTATGATCAGTGTGTGAAGGCTATTTCTCTGAGGGAATTAAGATCTCTCCTTCTTACTTACTTTCTCTTTGTGAGCATTCCTCTGTAATTATAATTATGTAGCTAGGGGGTCAGAGGGCTCTGTCACTGGGGTGTATCTGCAGGGCCAGATTACAGCATCAGCCCTACTTGAAATTTGCCACATGACCATGAGGGGTAGCCTGTCTGCGGAAATAACAAGATTTGCTTCAGAGCCTTTTCTTGGCTTTTCAGGGGTTGATTTAGCCTACTTTATACCAACCGTCTCTGACTTTCTGGTCTGAAGAGCAATTCAATTCCATTTGAACATTCTAAATTCAAAATAAAACCCAAAAAGTACAGTTATACATAGACAGAAAACACTTCCAGCTAAGAGGAGAATAAATATAAATTTATGCTCCTCCAAATGTAGTCTTGATTAGCATCTTCTTTAATTATAGTTTCCAACATGCAAGACTTTCTATTACTTGCCTCAGACTTTCCTTCCTTGTAAACGACCAATTTCATATGTCTTCTTTGTGTTCCTTTTAAAGCATCTATCAGTTCCTTCCTCCTTCCAATTTCCAGTTCTTTCATGGGTAGAACTTTCAACAAACCTGAAGGCTGACTGGGAAGCTGACATCTCGTTACTCCATGCTTCAGTGGCTGTTAAATTGATAGTTTCAGAGTGGATATCAAACTATCCACTCTATCAATGTTTTTTTAAAAAAGGGAAAAAGATTACAGTCAGTCTAAATCAATGTGACACCTCTCTGACATGTGTCTTGATCACTGTCTCCACACATATCCATCGCTTTTGACTATCTCCATTTCTCAATGGCTATCTAAGTCAAATAGGGCTTGTTATTTCATGAAAATTGCTCCTTATTTTACTTAGGTTTTTCTTAATTTTCTCTCCTCTCTTCATCTTAGGGCCAAGAATTCACTATGAGACTTACTTACAACTGACAGGGGTTGGAATTTCACAAGGCAGATGGAATCTTGGTTCTTCTCGGTAGAATTGCTATTTGTGGTGCTTGTGTGTTCTTCGCTGAATTTCTAGGAACCGTTCTCAGTGAGGGCAGCTGCTGCTCTGAACATGTTTAGATTTTTCTTTCATTATCTCTTCGCCTATCGAACTCATTCTGTCTTGGACGGTTCTCGGTCTCCCCTGGCCGGGGAGAGGTAGAACACATCACAAGTTGGAAGAGTTGCAGTGCACTATGCTTTGAACTTGTGAAATTCTTTCTAAAAGTCTAAATCTTTAAAGGAAAGAAGAGAAGCCTTTAATACACTTTAGACAATGCAGTAACAGGAATGACCTGAGTTTAAAGATAAGGGTTAATGCTATGATGTCAGTTCTTGGGCATAACTTCCCAGGGACCTTTAGATTCACCAAAGCTCTCTGATTTCAAATGTCTTTTAAGGTAATCTTTTGGTGTCTGAAAATAAAAATACAGAAAGAACTAGATTTATGACTGTTTCAGTAATTTATCCTAAAGTATACAAAATCATATTTTGTTGTATTCTTAGAAGCCTCTCTTCTGAGATACAATTCAGCATCATGTACTGCAACTATTATTACTGACCTTCCAATCTGGCACGTAGTTAGAAAGATGAAGTGCAGTGCAGACGTCTACTATCTTCCCTCTCAATTCATCTGTCCATTAAGATGCACAGACTGTTAGCACATGCAGCAGTTACTTCACATGTATTCCTTGTCCCGCTATGATTATACAATCACATCCCAACTGCTTGTGATTTAGCTCAACAACCAGGGAATATAAATGCTGCCCTGCCAAAGACTCAGTGCACCTGGGCAGAAACCCTCTTTTGTCTCAATAGCATCGTCTGAAAAATGAGAATAAAAATATCATAGAAATCATGGAATATATTTTTGTGTTGTTTTTCAGAAAAACAAAACAACTTCTTAAAAAGCATATTGCATGTGTGTTGAGTTGGTTCTAAACTTATGCATAAAGTAGAACTTCTTCACTTTCCATCAGTCCTTCAAAGCACCTCTTCTTTGCTCCCTGTGTGTTCACGGACCTCATTCTTCAGCCACCCCTCAGCCCTTTCCCATCCATCTTCTCTGTCAGTGTACTTATTTCAGTTATATATTATAAGAAAATATCAGATCCTATCAGCTGACACTGGAGTGCATGGACCCCCCAAATGACATGCAAGATTCTGTTTGAGGATCTATATGCTTATTCTGTAGAAAGAATCCACAGCTTTCATCTGATTCTCAAAACATTCTAAGATCCCCAAAATGAGATTAAAATCACTGCAAAAATATTTTTCATGTGAAGGGTTTACTAATCTAAATTTATGCATGTTTAAAGGTGGTATTTCAGGAAGTTTAAAGTAGGTTGTTTGAGGTATGGAGGGCCAGCCTTCTGGTCCTCCTATTAGCTACATTACAGTTCCATATATTCATTGCTCTTTAGAATCTTCAGCTTGCTCCATTCTGGAACACTTTACTTATACTAATTTTGTGTGGTACATGCCCTGAGGAAATGTACCTAGTTCTTACATGCTGAGTCTGGTCCTCACAGACTCAGTACTGTGCACTGTGAATTGGTAGACACTGCTGTTCTGCTACAAACTTCAGGTTATTGAGGAGGTAAAGGGTTGGGGAGAGGCAAAAATTAATTTTTATTCCATTCGTTTGCTAATTTTGGGAAAACTTATTTTGCCTGAGTTACCCAAGTGGCTAAAAGTAAACACTTATCTTTTGAATAAATAACAAAAAATTATCTTATGTTTCTATTGTGTAGGTTTTAAAATTAGTAAGTCTATACAAATTACTGAGAATTACTATTCAAAACTTTGTCCTTAGTTTGATGTAAAGGATGGATACAAATTAAGATCGAGAGACTGGGAAAATTGGTGAAGCTATAGAAACACAGGCATGGGGAGATTTAATATGGTGTGATACTCAAAATGGCTTCTTGCAATGGCAACTCCTAAGATAAAATGCTTGGCCTGAAAAAGAAAAAAAAATAGAAAGCTTATCTTGATCCCATACCAGTTATTTGGAGAGGAACCCACCTTTGATCTTTGGGAACCTTCTGGAAGGAATCACTATTATCTCAGGAAAAGGAAGGAGTCATGTCTGACTTTTAACAGCGAAGGACTGGCTGCCAATACCCAATTTTTTTTTCACTTGTCTCAAATCTGCTCTGGTAGTTTGTTAAGAAGTTTGTCCTCAGGCAAATTAATCTGCAGCAAAATGAATTGGGAGAGGATTGAATTTTGAGTCAAAGATATGAAATAATTTTCCCCTGACTTAATTAGCACACTTATTCTAATAGGAAAAGTAAACTGTATCAAGAACATTGCTCCTCAATCATCAGCTTACAACTCATGTCTGGTGACATGAATGCTTCTCCAAATAATGACGGCTTGTCAGAGAGACAGCCTTCCCTACCTGGCTTTCACACAGATTCTTAGTTTATAGACAGGTTGCACAAAAGCTTTTGCTGTGTGATTTACTTAAAAAAAAAATGCTTGTCTTTTTATAACTGACCGAGAAAAGGAGATTCAGGAGAGGATGGAGAATTCTGTCATATGTTTTATAGACATCCCAGACAAGCCTGGAACAACAGCCCATTTAAATAACCACTCTATGGATCCATCAGACTGAGCTGAGACGTGCCTCAGCAACCTCTCTCTACTTCAAAACCAAGCTCTCAGATAAAGCGCAGGGTAAAGAAAGGCCTGCAGTCAGTTCATACCTGGGAACTTCTCTGAAATGAGGATGCTGGAAAGAGTTGAACGAAGCAGGCTGTGACAGAGGAGATGAATTTTATCTCTGCTGTTGCATAGAGGCATATGGTTTCCGCCCACAGGAAAAATCTGCTTCTCTTCTGGCTGGCACAGTAATGCATGCATGAAAGGGAAAGACTGCTATCAAATGCATCTTCAGGGTTGGCATCTGTGATTATGGCTGTCTGCTTGCCCTGCGTCCCTCCTCCGGGAGGTTTAAAGAAACTGCCAAAAGCTGTGCCTATTTTGCTCAGGGAGTGGGAAGTTGGGTGCTTGTTGTTAGCAGTTAAGAACATATGTGTTGGTTAGCTCAATGTCCTTTGATTCTGCTTTTCTGGTAAGGAAATACTTAGTGGACAGACCTAGAACTTGGAGCTCACCCAAGAAGACTTTTATGGTGACTAATGGCAAAATACCTGGTTAGGTTGACCATGGATAAGGAAATTCTTGGCTTTCTGTGTTATTTATTGTGAGGTAGCAATCTTAGTGCTAGGAGCTAAATTCTGCTTTCTCCATTTTACAGAGGGGAACACAGAGGTGGCAGTACCAGAACCCAGGTATGAGAGGACATAAAGTGGCTCAATAGTTGTGGCTGGTGGTGGGTGTTAATAGGGTACCAGTGGAAGAAAATACAATGAAGGCTTTAAGGTAACAGAAGGAAAACTTTAAGTCAAGTCAGAGCAGAACTTACTCTTTTCCTTGCTGAGCCAGACAGGGTCATTGAAGATACCCCCTCCTACTGCATAGACACAAGACAGGAGCTGGTGTTTGTAGCAGGCACATTTCATATTGAAATTTTAGGGCAAGAGTCATGTGCCCTGACTGCCTGGCATTTGGTGGAAACCCTTCATTAACATAACATAAATAACTAACATTTAGAAATGCAGTTCATCTATCTATATCTATCGCTCTATCATCTATCTATCTATTTCATTGTTTGAGAGAAGGTGAGAGACAGACAGAGAAGGGAAGGGCCCAGAGCAGTCTCCACAGCTGTACACCATTAGTTGTGACATAGTTCTACCCCACACAGGTGGAAGGGGTGCCACCATGGGTAGGAACCAAACTGGGGGCCTCCCACACTGGAGACAAGAGTCCCCACCAGCAGCCCTGGTGGTCACCAGCTGCACTGCAGTTCAGCACATGGGCTTGGATGGGCCCGAGCCAGAACTTAATCCCCGGACCTCATGGCTGCAAGGCAAGTGATCAACCTGTTGGGCTATCTGGACATCCCCTGCAGTTGATCTAAACTTTTATCTTCATGTTGGATCTCAGAACAATGGTCCAGAGAAAGATGGAGCATTCTGTTCTACTATTAGCACCAATTCAAGAAAGGGCCTGCCATTTGGGTGACATGAGATGCCTATGATCTCTGGGTGCAGAGGAGTGAGGCAGTAATGCAGTGCTAGACACTGACGGGACTATAGGCAGCTCTTGTTTGGGACTAGAAGCATGCTGGAAAAGAGAGGTGAACACTCCCCCCTCCCCTCCTGCCCCCATAATTCTTCACATGACTAGGGGATGCACCAATCCCCCACACTCCCTTCCCCCATCCCCCAAAACTGAGTAAGGCATGCAGACGGTTTCAGAAATACCTTATAGTAAGATTTGCAAGCTACTTCTGGTTTGTTTTGGCACAGGTTAATTCTTTGGTAGACTCTATATGGTTCATTTCAGAGTTTTCTCAACTCATTTTCTTGGCTTTCTTTATAAGTTTCCAAGTTAACAATTTGATTGTTAAGGAGTAGCATCTGCACCAATTGGACCCCACACTGACACTCAGGTTTAAAAATTCGCAGAGTGGACCAGGCAGGTCGCATCCCATGCAGATGGCAGCCAGAACAAGGCCTGAAATTATGCTCATGTGGTATGAAATAAAGAGAAGAATCAGCACTTATTCCACTGCTGGGATTTTTCAGAGTCAACTTCAAAATATTCTTTTTGTCACTGTTAGCAACAGCCTTCAAATAGTTCTGCCTGTCTAAAATCTTGCTCCACTGAGGCATCAGTGATCTTGCTAATTTCTTTGCATGACATACAAGGCTCCTCACGATCTGGCTCCTGCTGTCATTTTCAGCCACATCTCCCTCAGGTCTCTAACCCTGGCACTCTATGACCCATCAATCCTGAAGTACTTGGAGTTTTCCCAACATGCCCTGCTGTGCCTTGTCCCTTTTCAGATGCTTGTGTCTGCCTGGATTCCTTCCCCCTCTTTCCCATTAGCCACCTGACAAGTGCTTGCTTGATCTTAAAGCCATAGCTCAAGCATTTCTCTCTCTATGGACCTTCTAGACACAAGTGGTTGCTCACTATATGAGTAAGCAAGTAAATGAGCAAATAAATGAATAAACAAACAAACAGGCTGGGCTGCTTGTTGCCATTTTTCTTTATATAGAAAGATTGCACAGAATTCCCAAAGACAGTGCTGCCCAGGTAAACATCATGATAAGTTTGTAATTTTTGAGTTGACCACTCTAACTGTTGGAGGAAACACAGCACGTACTAGGCCAACTTTTGACACACTGCTTTTCTCATTCTCCTTCAGAGTGACTTGAAGATTGATTTCTCCATCCTTTCTAATATCACTATCAGCATCTAACATCTAACCTTTACAAAATCAAAAATGATGAAAACTAAATAATTCAATGTGGAGAGCCCGCCAGAAGACAAATGGATTATGTGCAATATGTTTGGGTGTGTAGCTGCGATCTGTCTCTGTAATTGTGTTCATGAATAGGCTCTGAATTCTCTGAAGACCAGGCCTTCTCAGGCAAAGTCAAAGGTCCTATTTTTTATTTCCTTTGTGAACAATATATCCCTCAATCATTTCTTTTTCCTTCCTTTAAAATGTTCAGTTAGTAAAACTAGCATTTTAACTCTAGAAGCGCGTGTGTCACAGAGCTGTGAAACACTGGATATGCTGAGGAAATCTGGTGGAGGGAGGGGGGAAATGCATTAAGACGTAGGGTGTGCAGTGCACACCTGCCCTCTTCCTCTCATCCTTTACTATCGTTCCATTGCCTCCGGCTAGGTTGCAGTGTCTGGTTAAGGTCAAGTTGGGATCTTTGTTTCTCATGGGCATTTGGTGGTGGATCGTCTGTGGAAGGTTAAGTCCTCCATCAATGTTCTTCCTTAATCCTTGGGTGGGAAGTAGGACAGGGTATAGTCTATAGGTCTCAAATATTTGTTACAAACTAATTTTAACATAGCCAAAAGGAAATGCATGTGAAAGGGGCATGGATAACCACTGTCTCTGTTCAGGATGTCCTACAATAGCTGCACTGTCCCACTGTTAGGCGTTTGGGCTCCAGGCCTTTGTTTTAGGGCTGTGGGATGTTATGAGTGAATGGGTCTTTGCTCAGAATGAGTGAGACAAAGAGCGAGCCACATCCAAGATACACAGAGGCGCCGTTCCCGCTGGCAGTGTCGGCCCCACCAGGTGCAGGCTGCTCAGTTTTAGCGCAGCCACTGGCCTCGGGCCTCAGGGAGAGATGGTGCCCCCTCCAGTGAGGAGTGGGCAGTCCATTCTGCTCCTACTTGGCTCTTGGGCACACAAAGCCCCTCTGGAAGCCTTTCTGATGTCTGTTATTCTGGCTTGCATGGCTCCTTAGATCCTGCCTCTTCCGCAAGAACCCCAAGTCTCTCTCCTTTTTTTTTTTTACCTCTCCCCACTTTCTTTCTTTTCTCCAACCCAGCTAAAATTGTTCTTTACTTTAGGTACCTGGTATAATCTCTTAACTGTGTTTATGCTTCTGAAAATTAAACCGTAAAGCATCTTTTATTTTTGATCATATTTTTCCCTTGAGGCAGGGGACACAGAGTTAAATAGCTGTTTCAATAGGAAAGTTGGTGGGAGAGAAAATAATTTATTAATATTCCACAGTATAATCCTACCTTACAAAACCATGAATTTAATTCTGATATAGATGTACATCAGAGTATATAAGTATATATAATATTATAGAGTCAAGGAAAAATAGTTTTGGCTTAAATTTTGTTTTAGATGATTGGCACCTATATGTTTAATACACTGAGAGGTAGCTATGTGTTTCCTTAAGTAGAAGCAAAGAATATGATTTTCCTTTTTTATGTTTCTCCCATGTTTCAGTTTTACTTTATGGGTAGGCAATGCAAGGATAGAGATATGCTTATGGTCTACAACATTACATTCTGCATAGAAAAAAATTCCTCTCCTATTCTCTAAGGCAATTTTAATTGGAAGCCCTAAACAGACCTAGTTTTGAAGAAGCCGAGCCTTTGAATCTTAGAGATTTATCTGTCTGAGAAACTCTGACATTCTTTAGTCACTGTGAAGATATGTGTTGAGTAAAAAAGAGAGATTTTCTGTGTGATGAGATTTTCTGTACATTTTCTGCAGAGGGAAAATATATAGTTCTTTAGAAGAGAAAAATCCATGAATATATTTAACAAATGTGCACTCCCTACCTGTGCCATAAATCATGCTATTTAGTAAACTACCCCCAAATACATCTCAATATGTTAAAATATGAAAACTAATGAGTATTCATAAAAATTAAAAGAAAAATATTTTGAGCAAAAAATCTATAAAGCAAAGATTTCTCTTAACTTTAATAAATGGGATTTGGAAGATGAGTTATGCTCTTATGTACTTTCTTGCATTTATAAACTAATAGGCTTATGAATCTTCCTTTGCTTGACAAGGTCAAGTAGCATATGGATTTCCTTTCCTCTTTATTTCAACTATTTAGACACAGTAATCGGGGTTCACTTGAACTGTTCTGGTTGCTCGGATGGAGTTGTATCTCATGCCTGATGGAAACATGAGAACCAGAATGCCCCTAACAACAGCATTCCAGAATTTATCCCAAATGAGTCTTCAAGGTACTCTCCCTCAGGATACTTAAATATACTATACATTGGAGGTTACTTTTTTCGTGAGGCCAACTGGTGGATTTTGACTACCATTTACACTCTAGTTTGTTTTTAAAGAGTGGTCATATTTAGTACCGTAATGAAACCCTCACCACAAAAAGTTGCAATCTAAAACAAATACATAAAAAAAAAAAAAAAAAAAATTCCTGTGTTTTAAGCTATATACTGGAAAAGTTAAAATATTTCTCTCTAAGAAGATTATCCCAGTAGTTCTTTAAAACTAGGCTGATAATGTAATATGAGAATTATAATGATTCAGTAGAGAGTCAAAAAAAATTGCAATTACAACATATTGAAAAATTCAACCACAACATTAATTGCGGCATATGATTGCTAAGTACAGGAGTGGAAGATGATGATGAAGATGATTTTTTGATGATCAAGATTTACTTTTTCCTAGCAATACATCATCCCATACCTGGGAAGTAGATATAGCATCAAAAGCAATTCTGCTGATCCTGAGAGAATGCAGAATGTTGCAATACTAGAGTATTGATTTTCTTTTTAAGAACCTATGCATAACCTTACAGTGTTTCTTTTTTTTTTTTTTAAAGATAGAAATAATGCAAATATTTAGTTCTCCTTCAGCATGTAAACATCCTTCCTCCGGTCTCCGCAGTAGCCTTTGCTTTCTTATTAAGGTCAAATCCATTCCTGTCACTTTGAAACAATTCACTGAGCTCATCATTTTATTTTCTCCCAGACCAGTTGGGAGACTGCTCTGTGCCTCACCAGCTTTAGGCCATCCCATAGCCATCTTTTGTTAGCATCTCGGCAAAAAAGAGGATTTATCTTTCCAAATTTTCCCATAAAGAAAGCAGTCATGAGTACATCTAATATTGATAACACCCATGTCTTGGGCTCTGTACTATATTTTATCATTCCCTGAATGAGCCCAATCACACCCTACTTGTGTTCCTAACCTCTAACTCATTGTCCCCGAACTCCACCTGAGTTCTTAGTGTGAATCACTTAGGAAAGTTGTTTCTTAGTGTATCCATCTCATAGCACTTTCTCTGATTTAGTAAGGTGCGATCTGGATTCCTGGTGTTTCTCTTCAGAATTTGATTGGGTTTATCTGTTCCTAGTAATTTTATAGGAGGCAGAAAAAAAAGTATAATGGCTATGAAATAAGGGTTATATTTTGAAATAGTAGTGGCTTTAAAAATCAAAAAGCATCTGATGTTATTTTTAAATTGAAGGAATCTCCAAATGTATGTGCTATAACTCATTCAATAAATATGATATTCTTTTTTTAAAAAAATATTTATTTTGTTTCTGACAGAGACAGAGAGAAACAGAGACAGAGAGACACAGAGAGAAGGGGGAGGGCCCAGAGCAGTCTCCATAGTTATACATCATCAGTTTTCAACATGGTTTTGTTCCACACAGGTGGGTGGGGGCTCTACAGGGCGGGAACTGGGCTGGGCGCCTCCTGCATGGAAAACAAGCCCCCTTGAGTCAGGGGCCAAACTGGAGGGGGCAGAACTGAACTGGGGAGCCTCCCAAATGGGAAGCACACCCCAGTTCAGCATATGGGTCTATACAGGCCAGGGCTGGGATTTGATCCTTGGTCTGGGGGCTGCAAAGTGAGTGCTTAACCCTCTGAGTTGTCCTGGCTTCCCAATAAATATGATATTCTTAATGCTAAGTATCTTGTTATTTCTCTGATCTACAACTACATACAACATTAAATCTTAGATAAAATAAATATTCCAATATCCTGGATCTGAGAACTATTTCTCCCTATTAGAATCCTTTAAATGTACCACATCTTCTTTATCCAGTCGTCTATCGAAGGGCATTTTGGTTGTTTCCATGTTCTGGCCACTGTGAACAGTGCTGCGATGAACATGCGGGTACAAACATCTTTAAAGATCAAGGTTTTCAAGTTTTTTGGGTAGATGCCCAGTAGAGGGATGGCTGGGTCATATGGTAATTCCATTCGTAATTTTTT
>PVKE010017667.1:0-30477 GCA_004027555.1 Craseonycteris thonglongyai
TTTTTTTTTTTTTTTTTTTTTTTCCCCAGAAAGCATAGATTAAGGTAAATAGACCAAGTTGGGAGTCTTTGTATTTGAAGGATATTATGAAGAACATCCTATGGAATTTTGAAGTAATTTAGACTTTGTGCTGAAAGACACACTGATGTCCCCCCATCATTGTCCTCTACTAAAAGAAGAAAAAATCAATTCTCTTTTCCTGCATCTTGTCTTCCTAAATCCTGCTGAATGTACATGATAGCTATCCTCTTTGAACTGATTTTATCATGGCAGGAGCAGAGCTTTGCTGATGCAGTGGCATTAATAACTATTAAAGAAATGTAAGCTGAAAGATCAAAGGCAAATCTATTGCGACAAGCATCTCCCCAGGGGAATTAACATTCACTTAGAGAGTTAAAACCCTCCCTCACTACTCCATATCCCACAGGTCCCCTGGTCTTGAGAAACTCTCCACCAATAAGACCAGATGGACTGATTAGGCTTTTCTCCAAGTTAATGGTGGATTCTGTGGGCTTTGCTTCTCTGATAAGCAAGGGAGGTTGCAACGCAGTTCTATCTTGAAATAGGAAAATAAAATTGGCTTTCTCAATGATGTGCATTCCCAGCATCTTTGTGATGAATCAGCTTTCATGGATTCCATCTTTGACCTTATTAAGGACAGACACAGCAGATAATTTTAATAATGCAGTCTTCAATAGATCAAGGGTATCACTTCCCAAGACTGTGGAGCTGAAAAGACTAATTAATGTTGTTTCTTTGGTGAGGGGGCTAGAAAAATAGTGAGAAGATAGAGCAATTTAACCAGAGCTTGGACAATAAAATGCTGGACTTAATATTTCTTTTTTATCTGGCTGCCTCATACTATGAATCAGAAGCTGCACATTTAGCCTGGCAAGAAGAACCATAAGCAGCCCACAAATCAATGGATTCCTAATGAGAACAGCCAGCTGAGCACCCACAATAATCACAATCGATACAGAAGGAAATGTGAAAACAGTTTGATATAGGGTATTTCAGTAATCACCCCTAATCACCCCTAATCAGAGGCTGTGGTATGTATCCCAGAGACCTTTGATAAGTAGACAGTATTGGAATCTTTTGAATAATTACATAATGAGCATGTATGGGACTACGTGGCCTGGGACGTATAAATAGCGAGGTCTAAGAACCACATATGAGTCGGAAGGGAGAAGCTTCTATCTTTCTCTGGTATGGCATATGATAAATCAGGTGCCCATGCTAACCTTACCAAAAACAGATGTGAAAGGGGTAAAGTATATTTGTTCAAAATATCAACTCATAACTACAGCAGCAGCAACAACCAACAAAATTCCACTAGCTCCCTCCCAACAGCCAGAAAAATAGCCAGTGATCAACTCAGATCAGTTTCAGGCAGGTCCCCAAATTTCACATGAGGGCCTGCAAAGCTGCTCTTATGCCCTTCAATTATCCTGCTTCAGCACACTCCGTATGATGCAAGAACTGTGCTTTCTCCTCAACACTGAGAACAACAGAAATCAATGGGTTTGGCTCCCATCTGAAATCAGACTGTGCATGCTCTCTCTACCTGCAGTCTGCCCAGGCAGCAGCATGAAATAGAGGGGACCTGATTCTGCCACCAGCTGTGTGACTTTTAGCAAGTTACCTAGCCTCTCTGAACCTCAATTACCTCATTACCAAAATGAGGACTTGATAAGCACCCAAGCACCTCTCAGACCTGAAATTCAGGATCTACAATGATCTGAACAGCCTCCCTGTGGTTCCATTTTTCACTTGAGTGTTAATTCTCTTCTCCGTGAGCTGCAATTGAACACTTGGCATATCTGACTTCTGTCCCTTCAAAGGAAGCCTGAAGTCAAATGAGTAATAGATATAGTGAGGGGAAAAAAATAAGATAAACAATGGATGACCCAAATATTTGTCTATTCCCATATCCCACATCTGTGTCCCAAATGCCACCTAAACAAAACATTCAGGTAATTTACTGAAGGGTTTCATTTTCCTCCTATTGTTTTGACACTGCACACACCGGATAAACCCAGATTACACTGCTATCTCATTTCTTTCTCTACAGCTCTCAGGCAGAAGCGGAAACAAGCCGCCCGGCTGCAGGAAGTCAGAAACAGGAGAGAACTATTTCTGTTTGGTGTCCAAGAAACTGGAGCCAAACCCAATACCTTGGAAAAATTTAAAATATGATCGAATGATATAAGTATTTTGATGTAAAAGTACTTTTACATCACAGCACATGGGAACAGTTTAAGGAGGTATATGCTGAAGAGTAGAATATACCACCCCAAAATATGTCACTTTGATGTATTATTTTAAGCTGTAAACACCTGAAAAATAGCAAGTGCAGGAAGTGGCTTTTTCTGAATTCCTCCTATCTGCCTCAAGACAGATGTTCCAAAAGGAACTCAGGTGTCATTTTGCCCCTCCCCAGGAGTTTCATCAGACAGGGAGGATTGAGTTTTGTCACAGGAGAAACTAGAAGTTGAAGCCACACCCAGACAAACTGTCACAATCCCACCGCCCATCTATTCCTCTAAGGACCCTGTCATCTTCCCTAGAACTCATTTACTCTCCAGTAAAATGTCTACATCCTCCCTGCCCTTTCTCTATTCAGATGGCATTTAATCCTGAATTCTAAATCCACTCCTTTGAGTTACTCATTTTCCCCCAGACACATCCCATGGATAACAGGAGGTAAGGGAAAATCATTTTCCCTCCTCTACAAAGCTGTGTGCAATGTCACCTGGGTCAATATTACAAAATAAAATCACTGAGTCAGCTAAGGGAGAGAGTGGCCGGTGAGTAGCTGAATTCTAACAGATCCCATTTTCCACATTCCCCTGCATAGGATTACTGTATAATTTGTCTGCCAAGTCAGGGCACTTTTGAGCCTGAGAAGGGACTCTCTCAATACCAGACCTACAAGAGATGAGGACTGAACCAGGCAAACAGAACTATGCTCACCCTCCTTATGTCTCATGATCTGAAGATTTCGAGTTAGTATACATAGACCCACCTCTCCAAAACACGTCAAGAGTTTAAGGATTACAGCTGCACTGTACCTTTTGTATTTAGTCCTTCCCTCCGTTTCTCTCTCTCCCTCCTTCCCTCCTTCTTTAATTTTCCTTCCTTCCTTCTACTAGTAAGTATTTAGCCCTACTATTTGGTAGTTCCTGTGCAGAAATGGAATATAAATCAGAAATGGACTCTGCATTCATGGACCAGGTGGTCTGAGAGAATACAGACTTTAATAAAATGATCACACAAATAAACGTAAGTTGCAACTATGAAAGGGCTATAAAATGAGGTTCGGGTGCAGTGTGCATGAGATATGATTTTGCATCATACAGTACCCAATGAAAAGCCAGTAAGTATGCTCAGATGACGCCAGTCATCTCAATGCAGCCACCATCTCCCTGCTGTTGTCTATAGCAGGGGTGTCAAACTGGTGACCCGCGGGGCCACATGAGGCCCCCGAGGTAATTTTTTGTGGCCCACGATGCTCTGAAATAAAATGAAAATAGAAAAATTGTTATGAAGAAAATAGCGCTTAGGGGAGATCAAGGCAATACCATACACACAATTCCCTCGTTAACCCTTTAACTACTGAAGACGAGTATACACGTGGCCCAGTGCCTTTCCTGGGGCCTGTGGGCGTGTATAAACGCGCTGACTCAGTTCCAGAGACATTTGTAAAAGTGACGTGGCCCGCGTGAATCTTGCCTGTTGCACCAAATGGCCCGTGCTTTAATTGAGTTTGACATCCCTGGTCTATAGGGACCACCGAAGACTCCCTAAGAAAACTTCGTTTTCCAAACTCATTTTTGTTAATCCCACAAGTTGTATCAGGGTTACATCATTTGATCTCCAGTTTTAAATGATGGCCCTAACTTTCAGTCACTGTATTCCCCTCATATATGTGTGACTTTGAGACAGCTGGGGCTTTCCATCCCAGAGGCAAGGAAAGAAATTGATTTGTTCATAATATGGTTGAGGAAATAAAAATTCTTGGCTTGATGGTAATGGCTTTTCTCCTTGGAAAGGAGGCACCCTATAAATATATGTATGCGGATGTTATTATGTTAATATTGCAAGTGGGGACTCACAAGAGAGAGATAAGCAGAGCCCATAGGAGAGAAAAGAGAGAGCCAAGACATTTCCTCAGAAAGCTCACCTTGCTGTGTGACTTAAAGTTCGCCAAGGCTACCATAACGTGGAATGCAACACTTAAAATCTGAATGATACTGACTCAGGATGAAGTCTAGTTGTCTGTGATGGAGATGTTGCTAAGTAAATTCACATTGTGAAGAAAATGACTAGGAACCAGCGTGAGAGATACTTAAACAACATTTGTAAATTATTTCCAAGCATTTTGACAGTATCCATTTATGCACAAACTATGGAAATTAGAAATCATTATTTTCTTTTAAAATAAATCTGCTGTAGAAACATGTGAAACATGCTTTATTTAAATTTCTCTTCAAACTTGGGGTGGTAGTAAGTCTGAAGTTTTGTTTTGTTTTTTTTAAGTTTACATTTCAGATTTAGCATTAATATTTCTGTCATACTGTAACTCACAAAATATCGGGCATGAGTTATTGATGCAATGTCCTAATCTGCTGTTGCCATGAAGATGGTTAATAATGTCTGCAGGAAATGTCATGGTGCTCATGCTTCTACACAATGACGGAACTAATTTTCCAACCAGTACCCTGAGAGGGAAGTAAGTATGTACACAATGGAGTCTTCTCACCACCCCAACTCCAAAACACAAGTTATAAGGAATCTACTTCACCAAGAAGATCCAAGTCATATAAAAGTTGTATCACAGAGCTAAGGGCAGCAATGCTTAGAGACCACTAGAGGGGCAAAAACTCCTTCCCCAAATGCCACTAATAGAGGTTCACTATTTAAAGTCTTTATTTTAGTAAGTGTTCAACACAGACCACACCTTAGTCATAGTGCCTTTAAATCATGAACAAAATGCACACGCATTAACTCACAGAATGCCAAGGCATACCCACAGGAAAATAAAGACTGGACTCAAACTGGTCCCTTAACCACACCATTTAAGATTATCACCAGTTCCTTATGACAGATGAACAGGGGACAGATTTCAGGAGCTTTTGCCTTTATTAAGTGGTACTTTCCTTCCCCTAAGACATCTTTTTATTATCTTCTTAAGCCTTAGTTTTAAAAAGAAAAAAAAGTCCTCCATTTGGTTTAGTTGAACTAGGTAACTCCATGATTGTACCAGAAGCAAGAATGTGGTACTGTATCTGGATGTCACCTAGGAATTACCTCGACAAATTATTTTATACTAACTGACCTTATGTCTACTTGGATGTCCAACAGGTTTCGATAGCCCTTATCATGCTAGTACTATATGCAACAATTTTCACAAAATCATCCTAAGAGAGAAAACTATTATAACTCCTCTTTTTATTTGTATAAACCCCTTGTAAGGTTTATTTTGTATAAGTTCCACGATGGTCATATTGGAGTAGCAAAGTATGTTATGCATAAATAAGACTAGAAGATGTAATGAAAGTATTTAGTGCTAGGGTATAAATTTTTTTTTAAGTTAGGGAACTATCACTCTATACTAGAAGATCCTTAAAACAGGATTACATATAATTTTTCTTTATATATTCAGATTCTAGCCAAGTTGCTAGGAAATAGCAGACAGTCAATAAGTACAGGCTGAATAAACAAATAGAGAAGTAAGTGAACCAGGGCCAGGAACTTTATTCCTATACTCTGTATCAGCCCATCTTTATCAATTAGGGACAAAATTTTCAGGACCTGGTCATAAGGAGCAAGTTCAGTGAGCCCAGTCATCAGGCTCTCTATACAGGAGACACAGCATCACCTCATGAACCTCTCATCTGTCACCAGAACACTTTGGAGGAGGCCCTGGTACCTTCTAAGGAATGCTGACCATTCTCACCACAGCCAAGAGAGAGCCTTGCACCTTGTCATACTGAATAAGTAGGACTCAGTTATTGGAGAAGGTTTTAGCCACTAAGAAGGAAGGAAGCTGTCTGAGAAAACATCCAGGCCAATATATGGCCTTCTTTCCACCCAGCATAAACCTCCACTTCCCTACTCCTCCTTGCCTCCAGATTTGTTGATTCTGCATAAGAAAGAAGGTGTGGCTTCTGCTTTCTTAACTCCCGCTTCTCCTGCCTTTATTCGCCCTTCTCCACTTGTAAAGAGAGACTCAAGCAGGATGACTCCAAGGAAGTCAAAAAGAATGAGGGCAATATCCATGGACTGATACAGAAAGATTACCAATAACTACTGTAGAATACCAAAAGCAGGACACAGAATCATATACATAGTCTATAAGGGAAATATATGTAAAAAGAAACATTGGAACTGTAAACCAGAAGCTAAATACTAAATGATTACATGAAATCGGTGAGGAGAAAATGAAAGCAAGACTTTTCTCTGTATATATTCTATGTTGTTTTGACCTTTGAATTATGGGGATCTATTAACTTTTCCACAAAACTAAATTAGAAAAAAACACCTCAAATTGAAAACAAATTGAAACAAATGAACCTAACCACATATTAAATTGGTAATAGCTAAAGGATTTCATTCAAAGGACTTGAAAACACAGTATTTTGACTGTGAATACTTACTATGAGATATTTAAGGAAAAAAGAACCACACAAAAATAAACCTCCTTTGGTAATTATACTGTTTATTGCAAAATTGGTATTGGCATTGTCAAACTATTTTTAATCTATGTTAAAACAAGTAATTATGTTTTAGGAACCTAAACTTTTAATGGAAAAAAAGGGAATATAAATAGAAAATAAAAAAGTTTAAGTGAAAACCTTTCATGTTAATTTTTAATTTAAATTATGAATATGAGCTCATGACTTTTTAAATACAGGGTCCAGAGAAAGTAACACCCTTATTTACGAACTGGTAATCTATAACAAATCATGTACTACAAAATCATAATCATGTATGATTTTGTTACACTACTTTAAAAAGGGTTTTACTTCTGCCGGACCCTGTATATAAAGACCCAGAACGGTTCTAGAGTCAATGTATTCTTAATAGCAATGAACATCCCCCCTGCCCAGAATACGGCCTCTGTTACTGTTCCCCACGAAAAGAAATGAAAGCTTCTTGGCTGATCCCAGAATGGGAGAGAAAAGGACAAGTTGAGCCTGCAACCTCTGTTAAGTCGAAAAGCAAGGCAGCCCACGAAGATTAGTGGTGCTGTGCCCAACAGATACAGGAGTCAAGGGGAGAGCTGACCGCTGATCACAGTTGTGACAATTTGGATCTCAAAACGAATAACAAGACTAGTGAATCAAAACAAACTGAATCAATGAAAAGCCAACGAGTTCATCATGACACTACAAAAAAGAAAGTTGTAGAAAGATCACTTGTTACCATTTGAGGTAAATATTCACACAACTCCTCTGAAAATGGTGAACTAAAAGGAGTTGATCATTTATGTCTTCCTGGTAGAAACTGGGTTTCAGGGTCATAAAATAACACACATGGTGAGGAAAAGTTCTTTACATCCGAACGTCAGCTAATAAATAAAAAAAAAGGAGCGGTGGTATTCTTAAAACATTTCAGAAACTCTGCTTCAGGCAAGGATTATCTATCAGTGTAAACACCAGTAGGTGAATGGTTCCTACAGTAACGCATTCATATATGCAAAGTAATACCACACAGATTACCTCCTAGTCACAAGAAAATAACTCTACAATGGAAGGGGTAATTTTAATTCAGGGATCAAGGTCAATATCACTAATATTAAGTGTCTTCTGGCATACTACCTTATTATATATCTAAAAGCAACTAAAATCAGCGAGAAATGTTTAACTTAACTCCATTAAACCTTTCACCATAAGTTCCAGTATATGGGAAACACATGATATAATAGATATGTGGGCTCAATGACACCACAAGCCAAATGAAGACTGTAGTACATGCAACAGGACAACTGACCTACTCTCTTTAACAAGTCAGTGTCATGAGAAGAAGAGGGCAAGCCGGATGGTTCAGTGGGTTAAGCGCTCGCTATGCAGCCCCGGGGACTGAGGACTGACTCCCAGCCCCGGCCGTGTGGACCCATATGCTGAACTGGGGTGCGGCCCCCAGTTCTGTTCTTGCTGTGGCAAGTTTCCCATGTGGGAGTCCCCTGGTTCGGCCCCTGGCTCGAGCGGGTGTGCCTCCCATGCAGGAAACTTGTGTCCTGGTTCCTGCCCTGCATGGCCCGCTGCCCACCTGTGTGGAATGAAACTATGTCAAAAACTGCTGATGTACCACTATGAAGACTGCTCTGGGCCCTCCCCCTTCTCTTGGTCTCTCTCTCTCTCTCTCTCTCTCTCTCTCTCACTCTCTCTCTCTCTCTCTGTCTCTGTCAAGAAAAAGAAAAAAAGGGTAGGGGGTGTACTACACTAGATTAAAAGATACTAGAGGCAAAGGTATGTTGGTTAATGTTTCACCACCAGCTCAGAGTACTGGGGAAGCACTGATTTGTAGTATTTACTGACTTCCCTGCTGTAAACAGCCCACCATGGCAATTTCAAGCTACCAATGTGACATCAAATAGCTTGCAACCTTCCTTGTGCATGGCATAAGCCAGGTGTATCATGTCACTGCTCCATGCCCATGTGGTCCTAGATCGATACTGGAGAAACTAACTGTAAAAGTTATTTGAATGTTATTTGGAAGAATATTTGATGAGTTTATAATTTAATAAAAATGAAAAGGAGGACATCATTAATGAAAAAAGAAGCAGGTTGAAGAAGTGTCTATACCGTATGATCTCATTGTAAACCATTGTAGACATGTACAGATGGTTATGCAACAAGTCACTAACAACGAAGACTGCTAGAGGATGAGAACATGCTGGTTTGAGTTTGGTTTTTTTTTAATTTCTCTAAGATTCAACAATACGGGGAAGCCGGGATGTCTCAGTGGGTAAAGTGCTCACTTTGCAGTGCTGGGTACCGAGGATCGAGTCCCGGCCCCGGCCCGTGCGGAACCATATGCTGAACTGGGATCTCCTCCAGTTCAGTTCTCTCTGTGTCTCTGTATCTCTCTCTCTCTCTCTCTCTCTCTCTCTCTCTCTCTCTCTGTCAAAAAAAAAAAAAAAAAAAAAAGATTCAGCAATACACCTCTACTGGTATTATAGTTTAATACCAGTAGATTATACTATAATACCAGGCTATAACATTATAGGGATATTTTAAAAAGACAACAAATGAGGCAAACAAACATTTTGGAGCAGGAGGTACCATGATAGATGGTGTCTGAGACATCGATCTGTCTCCTCTCACCCTTCAAGCTTTCCTTGGTCACTGTGCCCTGGTTGCGGCCTCTGAAAAGGAAACTTGGCTGCATTTATAGAAGTTCACAGACAGAAACTCGCAGCTCATAAGTTTGTCCTCTTTCTTTCAAGTTCTCAGTGACAACTACAGTCCAGTCCATGGCGAGTTCGCCCTTAGCTTCAGTCTGACAAAGCACTTTTTAATTTGTTTAATCACTCAGTCTCTTCCTCCCTCTCTCTGTCACCTGTTCTGGACCCCCAGGTACTTGAGAGGCTTGGCAGAGATACTGGGCATGGAAAAGTGGACGCCAGTTTCTAGCCCTCAGCAACTCACCTGGGAGTAAATGTATTCCTCTTTATCTTTCCCATTATGGGGTTGTTTAGAGGGTAAACACCATCGTTCATGATTCTCAGTTTCTGTTTCAAAGTTTAGCACAGGACCATTTACATACTCGGTACTCTTAAAATAATTACTAACTACCAGTTGCACTGCCTGTTTTTGTAACTTCCTAAGGCAATAATTAAACAAACCAACCAGAACAGGCCATTGGCTAATTATCTCCAAATGCTTTTGGTCATGTACTACCCTCAGTTAAAAAAAAAAAATAAAAAAAAATTGAACATTGTTTCTCAACATATGTGCATATCTTTATGAATTATATACATGTTACAAACCACAATAACATAATATGCCTAAATTTTTCTTATTTTTAGACAAATTATTTGATTTCCACATCCTCTGGAAAATATTGGGCTAAACTCATCTTCCTTTTTTTTTGTTTTTCTCCTCCCTGCCCTCCTTCCAAATTCACAAGAACAAATAAATATAAAATTCTTATTTAAAAAACAAACAAACTATAATATAGTGCTGCCAACCTGAGCTAAAGGCCATTCTCCCAGCCTCTTCTTTCTCTGCCTTCTACAACTGGTGGAAATGTCACCTGGTGGGTCTTTCTCTCATATCTCCTACTCACATACACCCATACCTTCTCAATCTGGAATGTAAGCCAAGTAACTGCAGCTCCGTTACCCACTACATAAATAATCCCAGCCACAATGGGGCTTCAAATGACTCCAGATGTGCTCTTCACTTGCCAGAGAGAAAATCACTTTGAGCTAGTGTCATTTCGGCAGGGAGCTAACTCAGTGATTTTCATCTGGATGAAATAAGGAAAAACTATCAGGACTTGTCTCTTACCCAAGCAGGTGAGATAGGGACGGAAACATTCCGCTCTGTCAAACTGAACGGCCTCGTGCTTTAGCACTCTTAGACTCTGCTTTAACATCAAGATGTCTCAGGCTTTAAATGAAATGTCAAACATAATTTGGCTCTGGATTCCCAAGATGTATGATTGCCCTTGGAGAAAACCTGATAAGTCAGCATTCTTGTGTCAAATGTGTATCTACCTGATAGGCTACTCTATAAAGTTGCCCCCCTTACACTCTCCCTCTACCACATAAAAACCCTCACCAGCCTGATGAGCTATATGCCCCGTTCCTTGCTTTAACGGGCAGGAGACTTCACAAAGAAAAATGTTATGTCCCTGAGGCAAAGGCCACTGTTCAGAGTTCTCTTTGGGTATCTAATCGGCACAGAATGTGAGAGCCCAGTATTAAAATGCAGAGACTTTCAAAGTCTTGGGACACAGTTAGCTATGTCGACAACGTATCACACAGTCCCTTCCCCTCACGTTTGTCTTTTTTGAGTTCCTCCTTTCACTGTTCTTAGCTTGGCATAATTTTCCTCATATGTGAAAGAATCAGACTCGGTCCCAAAATCCAACTAACTGACTACAAGGTTTAAAAGGCATGGCGTTACTCAGAGTCACCTCCTATAGTAGCAAACAACTGCTTAACATGCATTAATCTACAGCTGTCTCCTTGGAAACTGAGGAGCAGAGCCCCAAGGGATGGGACAAGTGGATTCACAAGCTCAAATAACAATACCAGATAACAAGAGAAGGTATGTCACAGGTAGTGCATAACTAATTACCAAATTAGTTACACAAACAATATAAGCTTAAAATAAGAGCTCCTTACATTTTCTCAGGTCAGATTTATACAGCATTCTCCTTCACCTACTTCATTCAGTCTTATAGAAGTGGCCGAACACGGACTGTGGGCATATGAACCTGTTCCACTTTTTTACCTATATACCAGTGTCTATCACTCCTCTAGAGGTGTTCTTGGAAGGTGAAGGATTTGAGTACATAAGACAATTGGGTGTTAAAGGAAAATACGAGAGGATAAAACTTTGGAAGTGAGTGAGATTACCTGGCCCTGCCTGAAGATCTTCCTTGAAGGAGCATGCTGATGCTCCATGTCCACCCAGTCTTAAAACAGGCCTTCCTTATCTCTCATCTAGGCGTGGCACAAGCCTCTTAAGTACCCTCCCTGCCTCCCTTCCTGGGCCCCTTCTGACTAGCAAATTGTATCACATCAGGCCCCTCGCTACAGCTCTCTGTTCCCCTCCCCCCACCGCCTCTGCAGGTTCCAGGTGGCCTGGGCAGTCTTGACTCCCCTCTCCTCCCCAACAGACCTGGCTTGCATACTTGCTGTGCTTTGAGTTCACCAAAGTCTGTCATCAAAGCATGTTCTCGTGAATGCCTAGAATTTTCTCCTCAATGTCCCTGATAAAACCCCACTGTCCTTCTGGAGCTCTAGCCTCTGCAATACCTGGCCCCCTGAGGTACTTCAGCCTCTTCCTCCCCTTGCATTTGTTTAATGTCAGGCTCCACTGAACAGTTATCAACATGGTTTGGAATAGTTTGTATTTAATGAGGCATCTGCCATTGTCCTAGAATCTTGGCTAAAACTCAGGACAATAAGTAAGTACTGATAATGTCAAAGAGAAGCTAAAGACCATTAGCCATCCGAGCTGCGTGAAAGAACACTAGACATGTGAAAGAAAATTCAGTGACAGAATGTAGAAAGTTCTTGGCTTTTCTCAACCAAAGGACTGAAGGAAGGACTTGAAGAGCATCATTTATAGATCCTAGGAGTGGCTCCAAAATGGAGAAACTGAAGCTCCACTCCCCGGAGGGGTGTTAACTTTGCCTCCAAATCACAGGCTTCAAAATAGCCAGGGGTCCAACTAAAACACAGAGAAAGCATTCGCAGAAGGGCTCGAGTTAGAGGACATAAGTGAACAGAGACCAGAACCCGCTTCCCTCACAGGACGGCTGGGAGCGGGCAGCAGGCAACAGTACAGCAGTGTTGGCTTGACAATTGCCTGTGAGTTCCCTGTGGACCAAACATGTGGCTCAAAGGATGGATGGCCGTGCTGGATGCAACCTGGTGAGATCCTGCCCAGGAGGGCTGGATGCTTGTAGATTGACCTCAAAGGGACAAAGGTTAGAAAGGGGATTCCGGGTATCACCCAGAGACTTCGGCCTCTGAATCAGGAAATTACATGCTTAAAATCCGTGTTTGGGGTGCAATGGAGGTGCTGGGCAGCAGGGCCTATAAACAACCTACCAATGTGCCCCCTGTAGTATCTGGATACCTGCTATCACAGAGGGAGAGGATGCCTGCCTTACAAACCATTAGCCATGAAGTTCTCGCCACCCTTCACCTTGCAGTGTCTAATGTGTGATCTCAACTCTTCTCCGGGACATCCCAAACCCTGGAGGAACATGAAGCCAGGATGGGGGCAAGGTAAAGGAAGAAAAAAGAAACAGTTTCCCCTGGTCCCAGAGGTAAAGGAAGAAAAAAGAAACAGTTTCCCCTGGTCCCAGTTTCCCTGATCACCAGAGCCACAGATTAAACCAGCTCTGACAGAAGAAAAGAAGCTTTAAATTAGATGTGAGCTTGACATTTTTAACAGGAGAGAATTAGGCTT
The DNA here is from genome assembly GCA_004027555.1 of Craseonycteris thonglongyai. Classification (NCBI taxonomy): domain Eukaryota; kingdom Metazoa; phylum Chordata; class Mammalia; order Chiroptera; family Craseonycteridae; genus Craseonycteris; species Craseonycteris thonglongyai. Next base: position 13,167 of record PVKE010017667.1, read on the forward strand.
TTGATACCTGAAAGGGCCTCTACATTGTCAAAAAGGAGTTAAAAGAGATTGGAGAGCAATGGGATCGGCCCGAGATGACATCAACGGGCAAAGAACAGAAATGCAATAAAGCCAGCTGAGGGAAATGAGAGCACAAGGCCATTTCTTGTTTCTACTTCACAAAGCTCAGCACAAGTGGTATTTTATTTTCCACATAGGTATGTATATGTGCATAGGTGTGTGTATGTACATAAAGATGTGTGTAGGTGTGTATGTGTACATACATATGTCCTTTCAGTCCGGGGCTTTCTGAGGAAAGAGGCCCACGTGCTCATTTTTATCTGCTCAGAGAAGGTGATGAAGGGCCGCCCAGATGGACACAAATGCCTGCTGTCTGGTGCATCTACATGTGGCCAGTTGTCACATGCAGTAACCCCGGGACCACGCTTTGCTCTCTGTTCCCACAAGAGTCACTTCCGATCGGCGCTGTGAATCCAGGTGGAATCCTAAGAAGGCCTGGAGTCGTGAGAGACACCTTTCTTCCTCCCAACTCTACTCATCTGCCAAAGGCCCGCCAAGATGGGGTGATTAATCCTATGGCAAGGGACATACACTCCTATGTCACTCACCCTCTCGGTCTGAGGGTTTCTACCTGTTCACTGTGTCCAAATGACAAATACCTTCAGTAGGAAAATGGAACCTGCTCAGTCACCTTTCACAAGAATGACGGCTCTGCACGGCCAGCTCTGTCTGAGGCCCCAGGGGTCAATGCAATTGCTACCGGAGCACAGGAAGGTCAAGGGCACAGAGGCGGAGGCGGCTGCAGTATATTTTCCTGAGAAAACTACTGCAAAGTAGAACTCTAGTCATCTACTGTGTAACAAACGGCCCTCAAACACCAGTAGCTGCGAAGGACTGTTTCCTCTGGCTCACACTTTGGCGGATCAGGAATTAGGAAAGGCTGGAAGGGAGAGCAGAGCTCAGAGCCACACAGCAGCCACTGGGGGTGCCGAGGGAGCAGGAGCCGCTGAGGAAGAAGCATTCACAGCCTGGCCACCTGCTATGTCTCTGGCAGTGGATTCTGGCTGGTGGCTGGGAGCCCAGCTGGGGCTGTTGCCAGAGAGCTGACATTTGGTGGGTCCATGTGGCTTGGGCTTCTCATAGCAGGTGGCCAGGCTCCAGAGAAAGCATCCCAAGAGGGAGTGTACCAAAACACCGTGTGACTCATCTCAAGACGCCCCAGAACATCACTTCTGACACATTCTTCCGGTCAGGCAAATGACTTGGGGAGGGGAGTGGGGGGGGGGAGTGGGGGAGGGGGGGCAGGAATAGACTCTACCTCTCAATGACAGGAATAACAGAATCTGTGGCCATTTTAATACACCACAGGGTTGTTGAGTTGTATCCCACGTGAAAGGAGTTGCCTGCTGATTTCTTCCACTGTCTTTACGTAGAAGTGGTATAGAATAGGTATGATAGTGAAATAAAAGCCAGGCCTTCCTTATGCCTGGATTCAACTAACGATTATCACCTTGATCAAGTCATTGACCCATCACATACATACACACATACATATATTTAAGCATATATTTATTTAATTCACACTTAACAACTGGAGGATGACATAAAATTCCCAAGACCTGGCAACATTGGACAATCATGTCAGCATGGCAAAAATTGCCTGGAACGGAGGGTCGGTCACCTCCTTTCGATGGGGCAGCCACTCCCTGGTCTGCCCACATTGCTTGGGTATCCCTCAGGCCAGGACCAGAGAGGCACTATAATGGTTAAGAGTGCAAAGATGATGGTTTTGATGACATGTGCTCAAATCCCAGCTCTGCCTTTTATAAGCTGTGACTTAAGGTAAATTATTAACATCTTGCTGCCTTAGTTTCATTATTTGTCTAATAAGGATCATACCAGTGACTTACCTCTCAAGGTTTTGTAAAGATTAAATGACTTCATATATATTATATTAATACACAATTAATATAATAGTATAGTAATAATATATGTAGAACAGTGCCTAGTATGTATTATTATCATTTTCACAGTACTATAATCATAGTAAGAATCAAATGAAAGGATTAATGTAAAATTACTTTGAACATGTGTAGTCTTTATACACTAGTACTACATTATTATATTCTTATTACATGCAATATAGACGATTTCTGAAAGGTGATTTCTCTAGTCTTCTTTAGAATATTTTCAGGACAAGAAATTTACCTCATTTGTGACAATCTGGGACAATGCTTTCTGCAGTTAGTAGCTCTATTTTTCACAAATTCTTCCTTAAATCAGGCCTACACAAAAGTTGCTGTAACATCTCTCCACACAACCAAATTTTCTCACTTCTGTGAACTTCCACACAATTTAGTTTCTGTACTTCTCCTTTGGCATCGACTTTCTTATTTTCTTACTTAACTAATTTATTCTTCCTTCAAATATACATCATCATGTGTCAGACACCACACAGGGGACCAGAAATACAACAGAGTAGCACACAGCTCACATGTGAGAGAAGCTTAGAGATCAGTAATAGACTGCCTGCATGTAGTGTAGGCAGTAGTATAAGGCTGCATGCCATAACTGTGTCTTACTTCTTCCTGTATAAGAAAGTAACATTGCCTGTTATTTCTCTCATGTATTACCACAAACTAAGCACTTCCACAGATATCAATCAATTCTGCGTCAAATGACTCTATGAAATGAACTATTATTCCAATTTTAGAGATGAGAAAACTAAGATTTCTGCATTACTCTCTCCATGCCACCCCTCTGACCCATCTCCAGGGCTTGGCATAGGGTAGTACCTTAGAGTACACTTGAAAAAGTGTTCAATAAATAAATAAACCTTATCTGAGTCAATGAGTTCTCGCCAACATTGTTTCCGGCACTGAGCAGCTAGTGAAGTTCAAAGATACTAATGAGCTATTCACTTAAAAATGGTTAAGATGGTAAATTCATGTTATGTGTATCTCTACATAATTAAAAGGACTTTTATAATTAAAAAAACAACAACAACAAAGACAATACAGCCTCAGATGTGATGAGGTCATATCTGGGCAGAATTAAAATACAGTAGACTCTCAGTTAACCGGCACCCACGGGGATTAGTAGATGCCGAAAAATGTAAGTAAACTCCCCATTAACCAGAACTCACGCAATCGCCAAAGTTTTGCTGGTTGCTTGAGTTCTGGTTAACAGGGAGTCTGCTGTACTTACCAACCACTATGGCATGGGCATGGAATAATCAGATAAAGTTTTGCTTGCTTTCCAGCTTGCTGCTCACCTCCTGCTGTGAGTCTCAGTTCCTAGCAGACCAAGAACCAGTACCAGTCTGTGGCCTTGGGATTGAAGACTCCTGTTGTAAAGTATAAGTCAGAAATATGGTACTGTCTAGAATAGTTAGTTTCAGCAGGGTATAGCACTGGAGGGCACTGCAGAGGCTAAGGAAGAAGAGAAGTCAGAAGGTGAAGGCAAGGGAGACTATCTTTTGAAATTCTGTCTTCCATCTAAGGAAAGCCCCAATTACAGACAGTCTATGGGTTGGTTCCCTTGGCTTTCTCTTTCTGCAGGCTCCTGCCAGAATTATAAATTGCAAAGATCACTGAACTAATAACTACAGAGTCTTAGACTTAGTGGGTTTTACATTAAATAGCTCAGGGCAGCTCCATCTATAAATTAAAGAGAGTGGTTAAGATGGTCACTTGGGGATCCTTTTAGCTGTAAGATTATTTGACTCAGTAAGTCTGTCCCCTGTGGTGTCCATTTCAATATCAGACAAACTTGGTGATAGCTTCTGAGAAACTGCTGGGTAGAGGGAGTAACAAGAGTGGGAGATGAGGCCATTTGGTTCAGAAAGCTTCTCTCTGTATTTCAGGGCTGGGGAAGGGGTTGTCAATGACAATCTTAGGGTTCATGAATAGTATTTGGTGTCCATACACACATTTTTGGGATCAAAGTTATGCCTGAAAACTGACATCTCATTAAAGTGAAAGAGGAAAAGACAATCTAACTTCAACCAATGAGGTACTAGAAGAAGTCGGCGTTGGAGAAGTTAACAGATTGCAAGTCTTGGAGATGGAGCATTCAAAAGAGCCATACTGAGATGCTGGGATAGCTCAGCATGTTGAGGGCTTGCCTTGCAACCATGAGGTTCAGGGATCAAATACTGACCCCAGCCCATGCAAACCCCATGTGCTAAACTGTGGTGTAACTGGTAACCACTGAAATGGTGGGGAAGGTTCTCACCTCCCATGAGGGATGCCCCCAGTTCAGTTCCCAACCCACACGACCCCATATCCATCTGTGTGGAAAGAAACTGTGTCATTTAATGATGTACAATTATGGAGACTGCTCTGGGCCCTCCCCATGTGTCTTTCTCTCTCTCTCTCTCTTTCTCTCTCTCTCTTTCTCTCACCTCCCAAACAATAAAATAAATCTTTAGAAAAAAGAGCCAAATCACTCATTCATTCATTCATTCTTCCAACAGATATTTATTCTTCTATGTGAAAATCATTTAAAACAATGCTGAAAATCACCAATCTGTTTGAACTGTGCTTTGTAACTGTAAATACTATTTTGTGTTTTTTCCTGATTGTCTTAACAACTCTATGAGATGAATGGCAGGTTAGTATTATTCCTGCTTAAAAAGCAGAGAGATTGAGTTTAATAAGTATAACAGAGCTAATGCACCAAAAAGTTGGAATTAAAATTCAGGTTTTCTTATTCCTGCTCTTGTATTCCTTTAATTAAATCACACGCCCACCTGCTCCTACAAGTTCTTACTTTTGCCCTATTGAGGGATGAGCTTACTTCCCAACATGCCAATGCCCCTTTTCTCTCATCTGACTTCTTAAAAACAAGGAATTGAAGATAAAAGGCCAATAGGAGTTCAGGTCTGTCCAGTAGGAAGTGAAAATGGGCATTTTCTTCCCAAGAAGTAACACACTGATACCTCCAGAGGGTAGATGAAGAGGCTGAAGGTGGACTCCTGACTCTAACACTAGTTTTATATCAACTCCAAACCTCCAGCCTACACCTGCCAAAGAGATGATAACATGTGCCCAATTCAATGTAGAGCCTCGTTTCTAAAATTGTATGAGGTAGAATATGTAGAAGCCCTTTGAAAATAGGAAGTGAAGCCATAAATGTGGGGTGTAATTATTGTGGTTGTTAAATGTGTGGTTGGGAGAACAGGTAATATAGCTTATGCTGGCTTGACTTCAGGCTTGGAGATCAAGCAAATCCAGAGGAAGGGGATTTGGCTATGATTCCAAAACAAAGGAACAGAGTCTATAAGCAGCTCAATGCCTGGAAAATGAAGGACAGTTGGTTTCACAGCTTGGACAGGCAGGAAAGTTGGCACAGTCCTTAGATTATCATGCTCTGCCTGGTGACTCGAGGTGGCCTCACTAGGGGCTGGACGTTAGCCTCCTTCTGGCTGAAGAGAAGCAGGTGAAGTTGTGACCACCTGTTCTACTCAGGATGTCACTGTGCCTCTTGCACATTTTGCTGCAAAGGTAAACAGAGTTCAAGCCCGTCCTTGGCAAAATCACAAAGGGAAAAAAACAAACAAAAAAACTCTGCCTTCATCCTCCCCCATTTCTTCTTCAATCTCCCCATTGTCTTACCTCATAGTGCCCCTCCAATGATCCCTGACAGTTCACATCTATAACTTCCATCAAAGCCACCCTGTTGAGAGACTTTGATATCCCAGCTCCCAAATTCACTGACATTTTCTCACCCCCAAATTCACTGGCCCCTTTCTCATCTGTCCTGCACTCAACAAGTTGCCTACTAGAAGCCGGATCTGGTCAGGAGCTCACACTGAAGAACTTGAATCAAGTGATCAAATATAAAAATAATTCCTCTCAAGAATATGAGCGTGTTAATTTTAAAAATCTGAAAAACAATTTTCCCAAAAGAAAGAAAGCATGAGTGTCAAAATGATTATCTCCAGAATACTCAATGGGGTCACAAGATTGATATCTTGAAGCTAAAGCTTGAGGATTAGTGACAGAATTCTACTTTCCACCAACAGCCTTGTATTTCTTGGTCCTGACAAAGTTATACTTGAAGAGTAGAATCTTTACATAACAGTCAGAAAACCAATATGAAGCTTATATAACAAAACATTAGCTTTTATCAATTCCAAATTATGAGTAGCTAGAGGTCATACTCATTTTTTTGTTGTTGTTTTTTAATTAAAAAATAACCAAAATGGGCTCAGGAAATGTCAAATAAGGAGTACAATGTTAGCATTATGGCTGTTGTCTTATAGAGGGCTCAGAGTAACACACATAACAACTCTGGGCATTCATCTGTTCTAAATCAATTTCTTTAACAAACCAAGACCTGATGAGGTTGAAGAAGCTGAGAGCAGAAATAGACCATGATGCAGATTTGACATCTATAAAAAAAAAAAAGGAATGGGAAGGCAGAACCGGGTAAGAAAGACCTCACATTACAAAGCAGTTCAGAGAGTCTTGGCCATGCCAGTTGGAGGTGAGGTGAGGGAAGGGTTCTCTGAACTCACTAGATAGAGCCTGTTAAAGAGATTCCTCATTAGGCAGGAGTGGCCTAATTTAAATACCCCCACCATGCACACTCACTGGCTGGGAGTTTCCAGTGAAAACATGACCTAGTGTGATCCAAAAGTTTGATGGCTGAAAGTAATCACTCAGCTATGCTCCCCACAGCAAGTTCTAGAGAAGACAGCTCTGAGCAGGACATCTCCAAGGCTTCCAGATAGTGGGATTGTCAGTCCTACAACCCAGCACACCAAGAAGAAGGCAGATGATTCAAGCAAGACCAATCAGAGCCCAGCTTTGGAGCTGACAGACAGATATTAGAAGAAAGCAGCTCGTTCTTCCATTGGGAACTTGGAAGTAGGTCCACCCAGACCTGCCACCTTTCCTTGTCACACGTAGGAAGCCAAACTGCTTCAAGGAGAAAATAAGAACAAGTCACAGGAGGAAACAAAGTTCACACTGAGGAGACCTGAAGCCCAGAGCCGTTAAATTATATTCATTTTATTTTTCCCTATTCTAGTTTGAGTTGTATTTTTGCCACAATTGAAATAGTGCTCTGCCTAATATCTACATGTTTTCACTGAAATTATAATATAACTGAGTGTGAAAGGCCTAGAAGCCCTCTAGCCCTTATGGAATATTATTATAACCTGAGGAAATTTGTTGTCATTCCTCAGTCTGGACCCTACTCTACTCCCACTACATCAAAATCTCTACAGGTGAAGCTTACATACCAATTTTTGTTTCAACTCTTCAGGTGATTCTGATGTTCACCCAGGATTCAGAACCACAGGTCTTATCCACTCCTCATTTTTGCAGACCTGGAAACTGAGGGTCAAACATAAGTGACTAGTCCCAAATCCATAGGTTCTTGGAGACAGAGACAGAACTTAAAGGCAAGTGTCCTTACTTCTTCCATTTTAAGGAAGTCCCCACTCCCCTTCTTTTTTTAAAATAATATTTTATCTTACCTGAGTGCCAAACATTGGTTTCATCCCTGAATAAAAACCTTTTCTTTTTCTTATTGTTTTTGAGAGGTGAGAGAGGAGGAGGAAGGTCCAGAGCAGTCTTCATAGTTGTACATCATTAGTTGTGCCATGGTTTCATTCCACACAGGTCGATGTGGGGCCATGCGGAGCAGGAATTGATCCAGGGCTGCCTGCATGTCAAGAACCCTTGCCACTGAGCCATCCCGGAGGTCACCAGTTGCACTGCAATTCAGCGTATGGGTTTGCACAGGCCAGGATAGAAAATTGAACCCCGGACCTTGTGACCACGAGGCAAGTGCTCAACCACTGAGCCACCCCGGCATCCCCAACCTTTTCTTTTTTAAGAAGCCTATGTTTCTCTGTCTTTCCAAGTCCTGCAGATATTTATTTATCAAACCAGAAAGAAGTTACCACTCTCTGAAACAAGACCTAAGTACGAGGTAGACAAAGCATTACTCCATCAGCACAAGTCCCTACTCCATTACGCCATCTGATGCGAATTCATTCTTATTTCACTACTTGGGTCAAAGGAGTAGCTTCTGAGTGTGAGTCTACGAATTGTATAATCCACAGAGAAATGCTGGCAAGGTAAAAAATGTCACCTGAACTTAACAATGTTTTGCAGAATGTGATTAACATTATCAACCACATTAAAGTACATGCATTTAACTCATGTCTGTTCACCCAGGTCTGTGAGGAGATGGACCAAAGCATACACATCTTCTCTTATACAGAGAAATAGGATGACTTTCTAAAAACTGACCAGAATTTTTGAAGTTACAAGAGCCACTCCAGAGATTTGTTTTAGGAAAAAAAGTCACCACTGGCAACACATTTCAGTGATGCACAACAGGTCACAAAACTTGATTACTTGTGTGATATATTCTACCTGCTCAGTGAACTCAATCTGTCCCTTCAGGGGAGAATGACCACTGTGTTCAAGTCAGCAGATAAAGTGGCTACATTCAAAGCCAAACTGGAATTATGGGGGTGATGAGTGAACATAGGGATATTTGACATGTCTCAAACATTAGCAGAGATTTTGAAAGAGACAGAGCCAGGAACTTATTTCTTTCAGCTGGTGCATAATCACCTATCTCAGCTTTCAAAAAGTTTGAACATGACATCCCAACCAAAAAAGGTCCCTGAACTTGGAAGGAATGGATCCATGTCACATTTGTGAATAAGCTAGGTAAATTGACTTTGCACTTAGAACAGGATCGACTGCTTCAGATCACAAATGATGGTGGCTCTAAAAGTATGTTTGAGACAAGATAACTTCAATCTCTATATATTCTGTATTTAAGTAAAAGTGGAATATCCTGAGATTGCCCCAAAAGCCATGAAAAGCCTGCTTCCATTTCTAACATCCTATCTTTGTGAAGCAGGGTTTTCTGCAGGGACAGGAAACAAAATGTGATTATAGAGTAGACTGGACATAAGCAACACACTTCGGGTATCACTGTCTCCTGTCACCCCCAGATGGGACCACCTCGTTGCAGGAAAACAATATCAGGGCTCCCACTAATTCTGCATTATGATGAGTTATATAATCATCTCACTATATATTACAATGTAGTAATAATAGAAATAAAGTGGAAAAAATGTAATGCACTTGAATCATCCAGAAACCATCCCCTACACTGCCCCTAGTCTGTAGAAAAATTGTCTTCCGTGAAACTGGTTCCTGGCATCAAAAAGTTTTGGGACAACTGTTCTAGAAGATACCCTCTCTAAGATTTCGTATAGCCTTTCAATTCAATTGTTCCATTACTCTAAGATTTCTCCCATCTCTAAAGCTTATCCAAGCAAGTGAACATTTACTTAATCTGTATTTAAGCCCTTTGTAATCATGCATACAGTCAAACTGACCTTCCAAATCCAGAAAGATTCACATACAAAGTAATCCCAGCAACAGCACCCATTACTTCTACTATGTCCTGTCCACTGACTTCCATTATTGCCCTGCTAGTGAATAGCTCGAAAATGCCCTTTGTATTTTTTTCACATTGTATGCTTTCATTTTTGTTGGTAGGGAAAGTTCACTTTCTTCCAAAACTTCAACTTCACATAACAAATCTCTGCCCATGGCAGAAGGTACACATATCAACCAGGAATATTCCAGAGAACGCCTTCCTCCTCTGTCATTTTGCCCTGGTTGAGCTAGATTTTATCTAAGAACACAATGTTTGGACCAAAAGCCCTTTTCCTACAAAGGAAAGATACTTTTTAAATAGGGTTGTATGCAGGAATGAAAACATAAAACAACAACAACAACAACAAAAGAAAAACATCGCAATTTCTGATAAAGAAATAATGCTTTTCTGATTTATGAAGAGCAATCTGGCCTAAAGATAATGCTCCATCTTTGTGTTTGGTTTGATGCTTGTTAGTTTTCTAAGAGAAAAGAGAGACTTCTAAAAGCTGGTAAATACAAGGATTGTTTCAAATGTACATTATTAAGAATGTCAAAGAGGCCATAACTCTCTTCATTAGACAGTGTGATCTTGTGGTAATGCTATGGAAGCAGAGTTAGAACATAAGAATTCGAATCTGGGGGAAACTGGGATGGCTCAGTGGGTTAAGCACTCACTTTGCAGCCCCGGGGTCCAAGGACTGAATCCCGGTCCTGGCCCCAGCCCACGCTGACCCATATGCTGATCTGGGCTGTGCTTCTCATGTAGGAGACCCCCAGTTTGGGCCCCCAGCTCACAGGGGCATGCCTCCCATGTGGGAGGCCCCTGGCCTGGTTCCTGCCCTTTGCGAACCCCACCCACAATGTAAAAAACTGATGATGTACGCTTATGGAGACTGCTCTGGGCCCTCCCCCTTCTCTCTGTCTCACTCTGTCTCTGTCAAAAACAATAAAATAAGTCTTAAAAAAAAAGAATTGGAGTATGACTTCATTTATAAGCATATTGAATCAAGTGATGACTAAAGGCCTACATTTCCCACGGAGGAACATATAAAATATGCAACATGAATTAACACAAGATAATAAATAGGCAGAGCAAAAGATTTTGCAATCACGGCATAACAAATATGAAATCTTTACCACCTAGGAACTCCAAAAAGTTCAGCTTCCTCTTGTCATACATGTCAAACAGGTGGCCTGTCAACCAGTAGAATGGGGAGAGGTCAGTGGAGGCTTGAGGGGTAATGAAAGCATTGTATTGAATGCCTCAGGCAACCTAAGGTGTACACGGGCTATCTGGAAAGTAAAAAACAGAGGCATTTATGGCTGGATATTTTTCCAGACAGCTCTCATATGAATAGGATTTCTAGAGTACATAAGGAACGACTCTAATAATTATCTTACTATGGAATTAATAATTTTAAAAAATTCTGTTTAAGTCAAAGATAATACTTTGAATTCCACAATTTCTGCTTTCAGACGCTGGTCTTGACCAGGTTCCATTGATAGGAATCTCAATCCTTGGATGAGATGACTGTAAAGCCTGTCTTGTCAACATCTCTCCCTGAGGACCGGGCCATGTTCCTGAAATCTTCAGCCCTTGATGAGGATCCTGCTTGCATCCAGACAGCCAGCCTGCCATGGGTCCAACTTCCAGCCTCCCTGCGGCTCAAACACACTCACTGCTATGTTTCACCTATATCACAGAATCTCTTGAATTAAATTGCAATTTTTTATACATTTTTTACCCACGCTTTCTCACTACAGGACGCTTCCTTAGGGGGGTCAACTTGGTTAATTCTCTTAGTCTTGACACTGCCTGGTCCAAGGTACGGTTCTTTACATGCTCCCTGTGATGATCCCAGAAATATCCCACCTGACACAGGACAAAAGCAACAGGTGTGGAAGACATCATTTCCCAGGAAACTCAGAATAAAGTGGGGCTCCTCTGGGTGCTGGCAGCAGATTACAGGAAGTAGAACAGAGGGCAGGTGCTATACAAAATGCTAAGCCTCTGAGACAAGCATAACCCAGATATCTGGTTGTTTGATTACTGCTTCATTTTACTCAGAACTTATTTAATCTGGGTTCAACTGTCCTCGCTGTACCATTTGGGTTATTTATATGGAAGTGTTGAGCTGCTGTGGGTATTCTCCACCTAAAGCTACCAGGTTTATTTGTGCTTCAACCTATCGCTATGATTTTCAGGAGACAAAAAGTAAACAGAAAACAGAAATAAACCACCCAGAGCCATCGCACAGTGTCTCCTCCCACCTATAATGAGCCACCACAGCCAAACAAATGATGCTTTCTGATAATGCACACATATTGCCGTAGCCATGGAAACATGCTTAGCAACAAAGAAACCCTGACCTTTCCCCATCTGTTTGGAATCTTCACAATGACACATGAATTTTAACATATGAAAACAACAAAAAAGGGGGCATAAGTGTTACATTTTCTAGAATTCCCAGGCAACACCTAGCCCAAAGTGGGTAAAGCTCCCAGACGAGGAAGGAATGATGGAGTTAGTTTTAGCCCAACACTCCTAGGTGGAACCTGAGGGACATTTTACTGGCGTTAAGCAAGATGACTCAAATATGCTCTGCTGCTTATTGAGAGATTCCAGGAAAGGCTCCAAATTGGGCCAGAGATGGACAGCAACAAGAACAAGCACAAGCCAGTGTAAATATTCCCAAGAGACAATAATGGAGATCTTTAAAAATTAATATACTGTGAGAGCTGAAGCTTTCTTTCCATGCAGCTATTGTTAGCAGCCTATGGCTGAAGACCACTGAGACAAATTCAGTCCAATTCTATCCAAGCCAATAAACATTTAAGAAGCTGTCTTTGTTTTCATTGATAAGAATTGGTAGAGAGGAAGTATACAACCCAGGCTTTGTTTCTAAAATGGTGAATATATATTTTTATACATAAACAGATATTAACTCACTAAATCAATTACAGAAAACTGTGAAAGGCAAGATGGATGTCGCTAAAGCAAAAAGGGAAGGTCTGTGAAGTGTCGCTTGAGCTAAACTTGGAGATAGCAGGACATTTTTCAAAAACTTAACTGTCATATGAATAGAGAGATGAGTCAAAGATGTATTTAACTCTTTAATGAAGAAACCAGCAGGATGGCAAAGCCAATTTCAAGGAGGAGTTGAGAAACTGTTATATGTTAGTGAGAAAAAAACAAAAAGATTACAAAAACAAATTGAAAACTGGTAATGTCCTACAGAACAATAAAAACATAGCTGGGAGGTATCTTTTCTACCCAATAAAAATAATTTGCAACGTATAAATCTTCCATAACTTAGCCTCCAATTTTAGAGAATCTGAGCCCCGATCCAATAATAAATAATAAGCCAAACAGAGTTATCTTCCTCCAGCAAGTAGGATGACCCTTGGGTGGATTTGTTATAAAAGGCTCTAAGATGACACTGAAAGGGCATGCAGGATTCTTTCTGCCTTATTTCCAAGTTTTGGGATATTTCTTCAACAAAGGTAGAATATAAGTAGAGAGCAACAGTGGAAACAAACATCATTAAAGGGGAAGAAAGCTTTGGGATGACAGGGTCATTATTCAATCCTCCATTCCAGTGCGTTATGGACAGAAAAACAACTCTGAATAAGAAAATAAGATTGTTTCAATCTGAAAAATATAGGCTTGAGCAGATGATAATCTTATAGGATCAGAAATATATTGAGAATCATTTTTTTTTCTCCATTTGCTAAACATCCTTGTGGGTAGGCTACAAGAAAGACTAACAGTGGAGTAGGAAGTCATTTTTGAGAATTACTGACTCCAGAGGAAAAACTAAATAGATCAAGAGCTACATACAAAAAGGAATGCATTTAGTTTTGTTTCCCTTAGAGATATACAAAATGCTCATATACTTGCTATTTTTTAACTAAGAGCTAACTAATATATTGAATATAACCAATATGTACTGAAAATATATTAATATATTACACTTCAATTTCAAGTTGGAAAGGAAGAAAGGGACGGAATAGTGGGAAAGGCAGAAAAATAAGAGTAGAAAAAAAAAGCATCAGTAAAAGACCCAACAGAAATCAAAGGCAAAAAAAAAATGAAGAAGGCTCGGAGGAGCAGGGGAAGGAGACAGTTGAGACGGGGGAATCAGGAAAAGTTACAAACAGTGGAGCAGCATACAGAGGATGAGCTTAAAAGCACAAAGTGGAAAGGAATAGGCAAAAATAAAGTGGTTCTTCAGTATAACCGAAAGTAAAGGCAAGGTGATATTTCCTGTCCTTTGCGCTGCAGATGTGTGATCCTGTGAGAAGAAAGCCATGATCAGCTCCTTGACCATTATTCAAAGTTCTTAGGTTACTCTATTCCTTAACCCCAGGCGGGAGAAACTGTATCCACTTTGTAAGGAATAAAATCAAGCTGGAGACTGAGATTGATTCTCTGAAATCAGAGGTTTCTGTTCCCAATGAAACTCAGCAGCTGAGAAGAGATGGTCCACGTTCAAGGCCCAGCCAGGCTTTCCCCCACGATCACAAGGCCCTTGGCTACCTCCTCATGTGACAATAGTAACGTGCCCTGTATACTGAAGGGAGGTAGTAAAGTTCAAATGACATGACCGAAGAGAACACATTGCCAGGGGATGGCAGCTTTTCATGCCTGGACATGACCATTGCTGCCTGGATGGCACAGGCCAGGGAGGGACCATGCCCTCCAAGCAAGAGGACACACAGCCCCCTCTGCTCTCCACTTGCCCCCTCAGCTCCCAACACAACCCACTCCTCTTATAAGTGGTTAGGACAAGTTACAGAGCGGCTACTTGGAAGTAGCCTGCTTTTAATTTCTGTTTAATGATGTATTAGCCAGGGTATTATAACATCATCTTACTTATCAGCCTTTTTCCTGGACAATAAAATGTGCTTGGCGCCCACCTCGGTCCACAAATACCACAATTAAGTGATCGTTTGTCCTTGACAGAAATAGGAGTCTGAGGAGGGCTGGGAGGAGCCCCGATTATTAAAGTCATAAATAACCTGGATGCCCCCACCACGCCGCCGTCTCCCCCTTCTTATTTACTTCCTTTCTGCAGCTGAGGAGATGGGAAGATGGGGACTTAATTGCTTGGAAAGAAAGTTGCCTACAAACTGCATAGCACTCTCTTCCAGAAACAATCAAATAAAACTAGGAGGCTCTAGGGTTACAGCTTAGTATCTGCGGCACCGCTGCCGGCTGGGTGGGGCTCCTTGGCATGCGCATGCTCATTCTGTTTCTATAACAGAAAAGCGAGAGCAAGCCTGTCCAACCCACAGCCTGGGGGCCACATGCGGCCCAGGGTGGCTTTGAATGGGGCCCGACACAAATTCGTAAACTTTCTTAAAACATTATAATTTTTTTTTCACGATATATATTTAGTTCATCAGCTATCTTTAGTGTTAGTGTATCTTATCTGTGGCCCAAGACAGTTCTTCCACTGTGGCCCAGGGAAGCCAAAAGATTGGACACCCCCGAGCGAGAGGCTCACTCCTGCACATGAAGTCACTGAGTGAGCGGGTAGCCACCGTGCTGGCCACTGGGAGGCCTGCAAAGTTGAGGTTCTTACCTTGTTGTGTGTTGCACCCCTTTTATTCTGTATTTTATATTAAGGTTTTTTTTTTTTTCTTTTTTATCATGTGGCAAATACTATTTTAGGTGTAGAAAACCCTAGATGGTACCTTGTACTTAACAGTTTTAAGTGTCTTTCTTTTTTTTCTCTCAGCTATTCTAGCTGATTTGATCACAAGTATTTAAGTTATCACAAAATATGAGTATATGTGCTAGCTCGGTAATAACTTATCTATCGAGGACTCATCTTTTGAGACTATTCTTATAACCAAAACCTCATATAAAAGCGTTATGTAAGCAAAGCCGCTTTCTAGAAAGTTAAAATAGATGTCTTATATATGTCTAGTTTCTTCACCGTGTTTACACAAGATTCTCACAAAGGTATTTATGTACTTACCCAGTTCCCTAATCTACAAAGTAATAATCCTTCTTACAGGCTTATATTTAGGGACCAGTAACTCTTCTTCCTACTTCTCTCGTCCAAATAAGGCTTGTGAAATTCACAAACCATTGTTAAGCACTTTAAAGTGGACAATTCAGAGGCATTTCACACATTCAATATCACCTCTGTCTAATGCTAAAACAGTCGCATCACCCCAAAATGAAACCCCATACCCATTAAGCAATTACTTCTCACCCCCCAGCCCCCCTACTGGCAACCTTCGATCTTCTAACTCCATGGATTTACCAATTCTGTGTATTTCATACCAATGGGATCATATACTATGTGACCTTCTGTACCTGGTGTCTTTTACGTACCTTAATATTTAAAAGGTTCAGCCAAACTATAGTGTGTACCAGTACTTCATTCCTTTTTATGGCTGAATAATCCCCCATAATGTGGATAGACCACATTTATTTAGCCATTCATCCATTCATGGACATTGGTTGTTTTCAATTTTTGACCATTGTAAGTAGTGCTGCTATGAACATTTGTGTGCAAGTGTTTATTTGAACATCTGATTGCAATTAAGGGAAAATACCTAGGAATGAAATTAAAGAATCATATGGTAATTTTGAGGTTAACTTTTTGAGGAATGGACAAACTGTTTTCCACAGCAGCTGAACTACTGTTCATTCCCACCAGCAATGGGCAAAGATTCCAATTTCTCTAATTTTATTTCACATACAATTGTCACAAATATGTTTATGATCTAGAGGCCATAATTCTTGTGGGCTCATTATTAAGGGCTAATGATTATACTTTCTTCTTCTCTTGGTAAGCTTTTTCCCAGAAAAGCACTTAGTTCCAATGTTTCCATTTATAGCAGCTCAGTTTGACCCAAAATTTCCATTCAAACTGAGTCAAAGTTGCTGAGAAGAAACTGATTATGTTTTTAAAAGATTTATCTTACCGTTTTTGACAGAGACAGAGAGAGACAGAGAGAAGTGGGGGTCAAAACTGTACAGTCTCCATAGCTGTACATTATCAGTTTTTGACTTGGTTTCTCCTTCCACACAGGTGGGCGGGGGCTGTGCAGGGCAGGAACTGGGCTGGGGGACCTCTCACATTGGAGAAACACCCCCTCAAGCCAGGGGCTAAACCGGGGAGGGGGGGTGAGAACCGAACTGGGGGCCTTCCATGTGGGAAGCACACCCAGTTCATCATGTGGGTCCACATGTGGCAGGGCTAGGATTTGGGGCTGCAAAGTGAGCACTTAACCCGCGGAGCCATCCTGGCTTACTTGAAGCTGAGTATTTTAAATGCTCAGTTCTAAAAAAAAAAGGAAAAAGGTATTTTTAAAAATGCCAGGTCCCCTAAATTTCCATATTCCAGGCTGGATTCCAAATAGGCTCATTCAGGCCTGTTATCATTATGTCCTTATAGAAAGTTGAACTGGGGGTGACTGGAATGAGTAGGAAATGATTTCGTACAGGGAAAACAAAGCAGGGATGCCAGGATAGCTCAACAAGTTGAGCGCTTGACTTGCAACTGAGAGGTCTGGGGATCAAATCCCAGCCCTGGTCCATGCAAACCCATATGCTGAACTGAGGTACAACTAGTAACTGCGAGGACAGCAGTGAAGGTTCTCATCTCCCATGGAGAAGGCCACCAGGTGGGTTCCTGCCCCCACGCGATCCCACATCCACCTGTGTGGAATGAAACTATGTCACAACTAATGATGTATAACTATGGAGACTGCTCTGGCTGCTCCTCTGCTTCTCTTTCTTTCTCACCTTTTATCAAACAATAAAAAATAAATCTTAAAAAAACAACAAAGCAAATGAAAATCAAAGTAATTTCTAATTTAGCAACTCAACAAGATAAAAAGTGAGAAAGGGAACAATCAGAGTA
>PVKE010017668.1:0-30469 GCA_004027555.1 Craseonycteris thonglongyai
AAAAAAAAAAAAAAAAAAAACAAAAAAAAAAAAAAAAAAAAAAATTGAGCCTGTATAGAAAATTGTAACAAAAGAAGAAATCGGGTAACCTTGAAGAATCCAAGTGGAAACAAATACAAGAACAACATTTTTGGTTAAATTTTAAAACATAAACGTTTTCATTCTAATGCCAAAGTGCAGAATGGTATAATGTACTTATAGTGCAGAAATGTACTAGCAACTTGTGATATTATTCAAAAAGCATTGCCCAGAGAAAATTTTTAAAACACTAAAAGAACATGGTCTTATAAGTTCCCAAGGTAGTCTTTGAAACATTAACAAGTCCATGACTAAGCTACTAAGCAGTATCCTGGATTTTAGCTTTTTTTTTTTTTTAAATGAAGACCACACCAGAGCATAATGCATTATATAAAAAGTGTCGCACTATTAATAAGTTCAGCTGTGCATCTCTCCCCTTGGCTCTGGCAACCTTATGTTTCCAAGTGCAAGATGTACTGAGAATGGCAGCTTCCCATTTTACAACCAGCGCTGATGTGTTTGTATGTGTGTCTCCCTGGCAGTGACAATAACTGTAATTGGGATGTATGTACTCTGATGCCTTTCATCTCAGCATCTGTGTAGTCTTGTTGTACACCCATTTCCCGATAGCATCTTAAGAAAACAACATTTTCAACACTGCTAATGAGAAATTTAGTGGTTTTTTTTCCTCATAAATATGTTATAAATAGCAAAAAGTGTAAGACTTTAGTTTTGACTATAATCTCATAGCAATTACATTTATATGGAGAAAAAATAAGGTAAACTAGTATATTGTGCATTTTGTTTTAATACATATAGTAGTTTTGATGATTTCTTTTCTTCTACTCCTCTTTTAATACTTTCTTATAGTCTTTACTTGTGATCATTTGATTTTTTTAGGGTGGGCTGAGCCACCCTCAACTACCAGCTACAAGATCTTGAACTTAACGTGAAAAACAAATAAAATGGGGGAAGCTGGGATGGCTCAGCAAGTTAAGCGCTCACTTTGCAGCCCTGGGGACCGACGATTGAATCCTGGCCCAGGCCCATGAGGTGAACTGGGGTGCTGAACTGGGGTGTGCTTCCCCCGCAGGAGGTACCCATTTTGGGTCTCATCCTTGGTTGGGGTCCTGGCTTGAGGGAGCATGCCTCCCATGTGGGAGGCCCCTGGCCCTGTTTCTGCCCTGCATGGCCCCTACCCACCTGTGTAGAACAAAAACCATGTCGAATGACATATGACTACGGAGACTTCTGACCTTCTCCCTTCTCTCTGTTTCTCTCTCTGTCTCTGTTAAAACAATAAAATAGATATTTTAAACAAACAAACAAGTAAAATGTTATACACCTTACTTCTAAATCTAGTCATTCGTTAACACGGCCATGTTAGGAAGCAGGTTCTGCAATCTTTGCCTGATTTTGTGTTGATGGTGACCATGTTCTTTTCCTCTAGGTTCCACCATTAATGACAGTTGTAGCCTCAATGTTCAAATAAGTCTTCTCTGCCTTCTCCAGGACCCTGTAGTCTCCTCCACTCTGCATTTATAGCATTTTATACCCTGGTTCGTCAAATGAAAACATCTTGAATTGTTCTGTGACTTCCCTTGGGTTACTGAATTAATATCTAATGTTGGTATTTTACTAAACTTCCATGTATGTTTAGTTCAACTGTACAATGAGACTATAATGTGCACAATATGCATTTCTGTACCCTGCTCATCTTTCCCCACCCTCTCCTTGCATTAATAGTTGCTCTATTGGTTGCCAAATTTGAGTAGAAAAGATCAAATTTAATTTGTTTATAACATATTAGACATTTTTAATGAACGGATCAAAACCAGCAGATATATAACCCAAATGATTTGAGGAAATGAAAGTTGAAAATAATATTCTGTTGGGGAAGTATTATACTAACTGTGTTGGTGTCTGCTGCTATTTTGTCTGAGTGTATTATGACTCAGTCATCATCTGTTATTCGGGAAAATAGGTTTAATCATTTTGTCCTAGAATGTAGTAATAACATAATAGCTTCAATAACATTTTATTTTCAATGAGAAGCAACATGTTAAAAGTCATACTCACAATGGAGAGATCATGGCCTTCCATAATTATCATCACCTAAAATATAGTCTAAATCATCAATGTTACCACTATTAGGCCACTAATAATTGACATTTCATAGTCACAAATTTCTCTTGACAGAATAGCATGTCAGACATGTGTTACCACTACACTCCATTGCTTCTGTGTAGTTATATGAAACAACATAAGGAGGTACTCTGAACTCCATTCTGATATTTATAGGGCTTAATACTGTGTTATGCAGCTGTCGACATCCTGAGAGCCCGTGCCATCAGCTAGTTGAATATTGTATAAGATTTTATGCTGCATAACTATAATCTTACTCAAAAGTCATTGAACACATTAGAAAGATTACATTGCCCCTTTAACTCTAGCAAAAGCAATAAACTTGAATGCTATGAAAAGCTATGTATTGCTAGCCCTTGATCTGAATAGTTGGAAATAAAAATTGACCAGGCTGGCTATTATGACAGTGTCCATCACTGAAAGTTCATAGGCTCTCACATTCTCTATCTGCAGTTTCACTTGGAGCATACATCTTCTTTTTCTATTACAAGAAAGCATTGACTATGTGCTTGTTTTTGACTCCATAAGGCCCAGGATATACTAACCAGTAGAATGCACATCTCCAAATTCTTCTTTGTTTTTTTCCCTACAGTTTGCAGTTTGCAGAGGTTTCTAAATGTTCTTATCTTGGGAGTGATTCTACTGTGAAATTTTCACTTATCTTTCAAACAAACTTTTGTTTTTGATAGCAGAAAGGGAATATGATATCCATATTTTTATAAGTGACCCTTTTATTTTAGGAATCTGAATAATATTCTTGAGCGGATCATCATTTTTTAACATTTTCTTAATCATGTAGCCACTTATTTCTTATTTGTTTGTTCAAAAATGCATTTAATAAATGATACCTTTCTGTGATCTTTTATTTCCTATTTTAACCTATTTGCCATTTCTTATATGCCAAAAAGAATTGACTATCTCTCAGTTTTACTCACTTCTCAGTTACTCAGACTGTATCATGCCTGTTAATTAAGCTTGTCACTTCTATGTCTTACACCGCAGACTCTCCCTCCTACATATTTCCCAAGTTACTTTATCCCCTATCTTTTATAAGAATCAGCTGTAAAAATCAGTCTCCAAAGTGCCCTGATAATGAAAATAAAAGGCCGTAGGGTGGGTGGGAGGGCAGGTAAAGCATCCAGACAAAGTGTGTGACAAGCAGATTTTCAAGGTTTAACATGTTATCTAGACAATGCATCTCTAAGACCTTCCACAGCTTTGGAATGAGGTTAGGAATGAGATGAGAAAATATTATAAACTTCCAAATAAAGTCCAAAAACATTAGGCAAAACTATTACACTCTTTCCTACATAAAAAAAAAATCACCACTTTTATTTAGAAAACTACAGGTAAAAGAAGCATCTACTTTTGTGGTAGAAAAGTTAGCACCAGAAGTAGGACATTTTATGAGGTAAATCAAAGTAGGAAGGACGAGGGTATGCTGCATCTAAAGGAGACAATGAGCATTCCCCATTGAGATGATATAACCACCCATTGTAACCATAGGAATGAATAGGTGTGTGTAAATGTCTAATAAGAAGAATTTGCTAAATTTTATAGACTTTTTGGAGAAAAAAGAACATGACTAGTTTAATAATAACAGGATTTCTAACTTAAAAGCACTTCTACTAATACAGTTTATGAAATAACGTATCACCAGACATCACTAGCTAGCCATGATGAATTGATTTAATTGGGTTAGGCATAAATAGTAATGATTACTCTTTCTGATACACTCTTGGGTGACAGGGATGAGAGACTGTTAAAAAATAATTTGCGCATGTGCTATGAAAGCTTCACAACAACTTTAGGAGGTGGGTGTTGCCTTATTTTAAAATGGGAAAAAGTTAAATATGGGATGTTAGGTAATTTGTTTAGGGTCACAGAACTAGTAAAGTGGTACAGAGATAGGTCTGCCATGTCACCAGTGCTTGTCATCTTGTAGTGATTTAGACCAGTCTGCTGTTTGTTTTTACTTGAACTAGGGGATAGAAATATTTAATGTGACTTCTTGGATTAAAATCTTGTAGATAAAACAGTATGGATACTTTAGTGCTAATGTGGAATTAGGTCTTTTACTTCCTCTGCACAGTCTAAGAAATGTTAAGAGAAAGGAAGGTATTTTCCTATGCACTGTCTTATTAGGTGCACTGTCTTTGGAGACCAATGTAATTTCCTTAGGTTTTTTCCAGAGAAGACATAATGATGCAGAAGTCTTAGTTTGAACAATCCACACACAACAGAAACAATGGTTTTCATCTCTAAAAACTAAAAAACAACTAGAATTTCTGGAAGCCAGGTACTTCATAGGTTTAAGTCACTGGTAAAGTCAGATTTTGTCACGTTTTGATAAAAACATGTCTTTACAAATAACAAATGCAGAAGCTGCTGAAGAGAGAGCTCAAAAAGATAGAAACCAATACAAAGGATGCAGTCTCAAACCACAGAAATATAGTCTCAGTCAACAAATACACTACGAATTGAGGAGACCTTATTTTCCTCACTTACACTATGTGATTATATAAATGCATCTCAATTGTGTGGGTTTAGTTGAGGTTTTATCCTTTTAATTTTGTCCCAGTCTTCTCTAGATGAACAAGTGAATAGAGAAAATAATATATATGGGTTGCCCCAAAGGGCCTGGAGGTACACACAGCTTTCAATGATAGATTTAAATGACCATGAATTTATATTGACCTTACAATGCCCCTGTTTATCTTGAAGTGCACATACCATTTTCCCCCTTTGGTGACTTGATTAATGACTTTTCCTTTCTCTTCTGTAGTTTCTCTTTTCTCAACTTCCCTGTTGATAAGTATGTTTCCATTGAAAAGCAGTGTCACCGTGGAGTTGGGGGTCACTTCCTGTTGGTCTTAATTACTTGGGATTGCCAGCCCCATGGGCTTAGCTTTTACGGCATTACATATATTTCATCTTGGTGATGTAGTCCCTCTGACTGGGCCACATTGTCTATTATTTTAGATTGAGTAGCCTGTGTTTCCTTTCTTGTATGGCACTTGAGTAACATGGCATGCCTGCTGACCCTAAAAAAAATGAGATGTACCTCCCACAAAAAATAACTGAACACTGAAACTTCTACATACTGTTTAAATACAAGTCATTGCATTCACTCTGGACTGTAAATCTATGCATACTTTCAAAGTTCCCAAACTTAATTTTCCTGATATACACCCTGTGTCAGTTTCATTTGTGTTGAGTCCTAAAAACTATATGATATTTAAGTACTCTGTCCCCTTTAAAGCATCTGGGGGCAAAAACTTGCAGAACTGATTTTATCTCAGAGTTAAGCCTACGTTAGAACATTAAAACTCAAAACAAGACTCTAGCCTGGTCAGATTCATGTACTTGGTTGCAGCTGTTTTCCTTATGCATAGCAGAAGCATCACATCCCTCAGGTAAAACTTGAGATATGGTATTTTTCATTATCTGATAAAAAGAAAATAAACTGCAAGGTCTTGTTCCTTATATTATCAAATACAGCTTTTGAAACTGGCTGTACCTGCCTACGGAAGGTCTATCTCCCTCTCTCCCTCTCTCTCTTTCTCCTCCCCCCTCCCTCTTTTCTGTGAAATAAGCAGTAAGAAAACAAATCTCAACTGCACAATTTGTAACATTTTTTCCCATGATGCAGTCTATCATTATTTGGATGACTAAAAGCTTTAATTATTTACTTTTGGGAGTCTCTGAAACCCATGTCATCACAAATACTGAAGAATTTTCTGGGAAAGGTTTGAAACACTTCCAGTTAAACTCTTGACTTAATATTTCAAGAAGGAAAAAAAAATGTTTCTACCACATATTTTATTAAACCCTTTAGGTCCTTTTACAAGAGAGGAAATACCAATTAACGTATAATTTAGCAGAACAAAATATTATCCCATTTCAGCCAGTACCCACTTCCTTGAAGTTTATTCAAGCATTAACAACCATTTAATGCAATTTAACTACACTGAGGTATCCATTACATTAATATAATATATCCAACATGAAATTAGAGTTTTGTTTCCATGAATTTCATATTATAAGATCTTTATAATTTTATTCCATATTTTATGATGCTTAATTTCAACTTCTCAGTCTCTGTTAGAGTGCAAGATGATCAAAATATTCCTAATGTTAAAAATTGAGTACTTGATTTATTGAGCCACAAATCATAAATACTTTTTATATATACATTTGCACATTATTAATATATTTAAGAATTAAACTACTAGATGTGTCAGGATCATCAAATCTTATTAGGAATACAACAATATGAAGAGATACTGGAGAACTGATCATTAACAATGATCTTTTTAAAGCATACATACTGGGATAGTAATATGTTCATGGTATGGAGACTAATACAGTGTTTTCAAGGAGAAGTTATATTACCTGTATGGACAATTATATCAGTTGATATAGTCTTGCATGATATAATTTTTAAAAGTATTTGATGATGCAACATTAGCTATATTTCAATAAGCAAGGAAAAATAAACATATGATAGCTTATGTTAGAATAATATTTAGGGGACCTGAAAGGTCTTTCATTAAACATTCTTTACTTTACAGTAACTTCTTAGAGAGCTAAAAAACGTGATCAAATCAATTTCACTACTTAGTGTTAAGATCAGAGCCATAGGGCCCTGGGTATTCATTATGAAGCATTTTGTTCAACTTAGTGAGCTCTCATCTAGACCAGAAATAAACATTCAAACAGCCAAATGGAAGACACAAATCCACACTTCAAACCATCTTCTATGTCAGGAGGATTGAGGGGATATTCCACCAGACTTCCTGGATGTTTTATAACCTCTCTCCATACCACAACAGCATAGTAACAAACTACATGGTCAAGGAATCACCCAATGTCTATGTAGAAAGGGTTGTGAACACTTGTAGATTACATTTGTCTTTTCAAGTTAAATTTGAATCTTTATTTGAGGATTTTTATTTGTTTTACTTATTATAATCAAAGATTCACCTTTTGTTTATTATAGGGCATTAGCTTAAATGGTACATGCAAAGAGGAGATATTTAAAGTAATAATCTGGAAGCAAACATAAAAGAAGAAGAAACTCCTAATTAATCTTACTATGTGAATTTTGAGATCACAATTTGATTAATTCAAAAAAAGTTTGTTATAAATGTATTTAAATGGGAAAAGTGAATATAAAGTCAGGCAGATATCCTGTAAAATTCAACAAGGTAGATTAACTATATGAACAAATCTTACCCTTTTATCAACTCCAAAGTTGAGACATTGTCTAAGAAACAGGATAATTTCCTAAATTCTCCTGCCTTCATTTCCTAATTGATTCAGTTCAGGAAATTACTAATAAGCACTGTTCTGAAGGCTAGAAAGCAAGCAATTGCAAAAAAGATAAATAGATTTTCCCAGTGATTTTTAGCTAAGCCTATATGAATAAGTGTTACATGTCTTATGCTATCTGTTCCTACTCCGTCTTTATTATCTATAAGCCTTGTAATGAAATAAAGTGAGATCATAAACATATGTTGTTTGGCTCTATTTATCTTACTGATCCAACAGTTAGGATGAGGTCCTTAAGGAGTAATGCTTCAGTGAGAATAGATCAATAGCTTTAAATTCAATGAGTAGGGCTTTCTTACTAGACAAATAGTAAGGGCAGAAGAGAATGAAGGTAGGCAGCCAAGTGTTTATTTCACAAAGAAATAGATCCTGGAAAGGACTATTGATACATCTTTTTCCTACTGTTTTATGTTTCCTTTCCTTGTTCTTTTTTTTTTTTTTTCTTTTCTATATCTAGCTTCAGGTATATGAACATAAAATTTCTTTCCATATTCTTTTTTAATCTGTGCCTATCAAATCCATAAGCAACCCTTTATATCCATTCATTCAATAGACATTTATTAGGCAGTTACTATGTGCCAAACCTCATGCTGTGTGTTTTTCTTCTGACCTCTTGGTCTCCCTATCAGCCTCATGACTTCCCACCACCCTGGAGATATGCTAGAATGTTAATATTAGATCTACACTGTCCAAACTTCTTGATTAGGATTCTGGGCACTCAAAGGTTCTTTGTGATCCAAAACATCCAACATCATAATTATTCCTCACATTTGATCAATTACCCCATTATACAGAAGTTAATCTTAGCAAAGAAAACTACTTATTCATTCAAAATAAGATGTGAATGGAATAAAAAGCCTTTACCAAGAATATTTGCATTTAAAAATAAAAAAGTAGGGAAAAGCCAGGACGGCTCAGCGGGTTGAGCGCTCGCTTTAAGGCCACGAGAACCGAGGATCGAATCCCGGCTCCGGCCCAGGCAGGACCCATGTGCTGAACTGGGGAGTTCCCACAGTTCGGTTCTCTAGCTGTCTCTGTCTCTGTCTCTCTCTCTATCTGTCAAGAGTAAAATAGAAATAAATATGCACTAAAGATAAAATAATTACTCTCTATAAATATAAAAAAAGATAAAAAAATAAAAAAATAAAAAAATAAAAAAGTAAAAGTAATTATCTCCAATCATTTTAAAATTAATCTTTAATAGGTTATTATCACAAAGTTTTAAAACTTATCTCTCATCCACTTATGTGTCAAATCCTAGAGTCCTTTTTCTACACTTTTTAATCTGTTTCCTATGCTAATGTTTAAGGTCAAACCCAACTTATTGAGTCAGCCATTTTAATCAGTGACACAAAATCCACAAATTGATTCTTATCTGATTATCTCAAGATGGGATGATATAGCCTTAAATTTGATAGAAAGCAATGAAAAGAAATAACCAGAATTATTTCTTGTATAAAAACAGACATAAATGAAAACAAAACAAAACAAAACAAAACATAAACATATAAATAAAGTCATATTGCGGGAAAGAAAAGTCACGTGAAATAAAATTTTTTAGGCTGTAGTAAATAGTTTGCAACTACAAGTCAGTGGAAAAAAATACTAAGTCTCTGTAACATGAACATTAGGGACCTATAGTTATTGGAACACATTGATACATATTTAATACTTCTTTTTTTTGGTATCTCAGGTGCCAATGATTCTAATTTAATCATTTTTACTCACCAAGCAAAATGTTAATAATTTTGTATCCACCCATAAAGTGAACAGGTAGAAAGGTAATAAATAACAGATCAACACTTAAAACTCTATTCATCCAAATTGGTGGAGAATCAGCTGATTTGCTAATACTCTTATGGATGATCTATCTTTAACAAATATAAAATAAAGTTATTTACCAGTAAAACATTTGATTTTTTAAAAAGTAAAATGCAAGCAATTTTGATTTCAAGAGGCAGCAGTACAGATTTCATATTTAATTTGACTTGGCTTGTTTAAAGTTAATATTTCCAGTGAAAGTTAGTGTTGAGTCTCCCTTCCTCTATGATGTAAAACATAAGTGTTGCAGCTGAAATTGTGTGAATTTCAGCTTGTCCAAATTAAACAACACAATTACACCCTAAATTTTTTTTTTAAATAACAGTGAGTAGTACTATATCCCTTGAGGTATTAAACTTTAACTTTTTTACCCTAATAAATATGAGCTCCCCAAATCATCAATATAACTCTTAAGTCATTTCTACAAAATAAGTTTTATTCTCTGAACAGTTGCAATGCACTCAGCACTGTGGAAGATATAATCAACAAATGAGGTCACTACATGTAAAAGAGTTACTATGATCTCCAATTTCCAGAGTCAAAGATGGAGCTCCAAAGAAGTACAATAGTTTACTCTAGGTAGCCAATGTTTTACAACACAGAATCTAACAATTCAAATCTGGATCTAACTGATTCTGTAGCTTGTATACTTTTCATCAAACCATACAAACTTGGACAATTTGATATATCTGGCTCTGGAAATTTTGTCCTATTGTTATTCTAGGTCTAACATATTTTTTTCTTCAATGTAAATTATGACTGCAGACATAAACAAGCTAGTCCTTGTAAAATTGTATAAAATTATAAATGTAAAACATTAGCTATAGAATGGATTTTCTATCACTCAAAATCAGATACAGGTATTTGGGATTTATGCTATATTTAGTTTATGAAAATAGATAAGTTAGGGGAGGTTCTTAATTTTTCTAAAATATTATTTAGTAAATGGGCCAGTGCTTATTTTCTAATCACGTTTATTGATACAAACAAACTTAGGTGAGAAAATCTGATGGAAAAAAAATGTCACCACTAAAAATTGTCAGGCATAAAATCCTTTCATAATACATTTTAACTTGAAAAAGATCATATATGGAAAAAGCAATTGCCTTCTTAAATTGTAATAAGCATAGTAATTTGAAAAGTAATTTCAGATACTGTCTGCTCATACTTTCACTACTCTTTCATCA
This sequence comes from Craseonycteris thonglongyai, assembly GCA_004027555.1. Lineage (NCBI taxonomy): Eukaryota > Metazoa > Chordata > Mammalia > Chiroptera > Craseonycteridae > Craseonycteris > Craseonycteris thonglongyai. The sequence continues at coordinate 10,506 of PVKE010017668.1, forward strand.
AGTGAATAGATATTTCTTCTGTAGGCCTTAGCAAATTTTACTAATTTCCCTTTCTACTCAGACCTCTCACCACTTTTTGAGTGCGTTTCACAATTATGGCCTTAACATGTAGAATTAATTATTGTGCTCTTCTTCCTAGTTCTTATTGAAGCTAGATGATATGTGCCTATGGAACAGCTATGTCTCATCCATGTTAATCTTGTGTAGTCCACTCTCTCCATAGCGTTGAGCAAAAACCACTAGCTAGGTGGTTAATAATTCTTAAGATTTCTAGTCATAGTAAAACTTGTAGGAATATGGACTCACTTGTGCACTTTCAGTGAAAATATGAATTGATACAACCTTTTTGGAGAGTGATTTATCATTGTGCATCAAAATACAAAATGTCCAAGCTTTTCAACATAATGATCCCTAGCTGCAATGCTTTTCTTATGGCCTTTCTCTGTGTATCATTTACCCCATACCACCACCACTTCATTCCCTTCTTCACCTTCCAATTTTTTTTCAGTTGCCTAAATCTTATTTCTTAAATCTCAGCATAAATGCAACATCCTATGGGAAACTTCTCTTAATCCTCAAAATGCTAAGTGCTTTTTTTTTTTTGATTCCCAAAGCCCCCAGTGTATCTCATCCCAGCATTTATTTACACAAGTGTTATATCCTTATGCCCAAGTGTGTCTGCCAAGTTGTAACTACTCAGCAAATGTCCATTAAATTAATGAATAAATGATTGAGTTAATGAATGAATAGAATGATGTGTTTGGGCAAATTCTAAGTATTTAAAAATTAAAATATGAAAATTTGCTAACCACTGTAACAATATTATTTTCATAGTAGAATGTCCTCATTTCATTTAAAAAATTATTTAAAAAAACAAAGCAAAGAGAAACCTTATTTAATGTTCTCTTTCTACAATTGCTGCATCAAAGTATGATCCATATACTTACCATAAGTATCTTCTCAGAACAGTATGATAATAGAGCTCTAAAAATAGAAAATCTGCACCAGCCATGAGGGACAATCATAGAACTGAAAATGAACTATCCTGTAATCACTAAATTCTTTATATCCATATTGCATTATAGTCCAAATCCATTAGCTTGGATTTATTCTTCAAAAATTCTGTACACTTTCATGACTATAGAGAGAATAATTTTGGATCATTCCAGCAAAAAAATAAAAAAATAAAAAAATAACAGGTTTTTATCCCACATTTTACCCTTCTAAAAATTCTTTAATAACTGATTGTTTCATAAATATGCAGTAAAAATAAAAAAGGTAAGAAATCAGCTATATGAGAAAGTTTATTTTTTCCATTCAAAATTTGCTGTTTATTTCTTACACATATTGAGAGGAATCTTACACATATTGAAAGTTTAATTATTCATTTTCCCCTAAAAAAAACCCCTAAGATTCCACATTGCAATATATTAATCTATAACTTCATATATATTTAAAAATTTTAAACAACAAATTGTTCTCATGTCATCTAACCACTAGCCTATTAATTTAAATGACTTTGGATCTAACCAAATTCTTAGTGTTTATTTGATGCATCACCTAAATATACAAATAGGAAAACTAAATAACAGAAAAAAATTTTTTTTTTCCTTCTGCAAGGACTGAACATAAATACCTGAAAATGATGCTACTGGATATTTTTCACACCCAGTCTAGGGCTCCCAGTTCCCCTCAAATTACTTCCCACTTCAACTCAGTGTGTTACCTTAAAGTGTTGCTAATGATATTTTAGACACTAAACTGTAAACGCCAACCCAGCAATTACTTATCCCTGAACTCATTCTCATAAAAGTTCACAAGTTGAAAAATAACACTTTACAGTTTTTATTATATCTATTTGCCAAAAATGACACACAGCAGTAACCACAACACATACACACACACACACACACACACACACACACACACACACTCATACACCCTACTAAACCAAGTTCCTGTCTAAAAGAAGAAAACTAAAAAAAGAAAACAAAACATCAATTATTTGGCATAACTATGTCCTCTGACTCTCTTATGCCATCCCCCTCCCCCTGTGAGATTAATCGTGTGACAAATGACATGAGATGGCCTTAAGAAATTTTGTCTGGGGCAATTTTTACTGCTAATGGAAATTATAAATAATATGTGTCTTTCGTCAACCGCATTCTTCAGTAATCTAATTGTATCAAGCTAATGAGACCTGGGTTAGGAAATGTTCCGAGGTTCCCATGCCCCAGGTCAGAGAATGCTGAAAACATCTCCGAGCAGATGTGCTCAGTCTCTTGAGAATGACAGTTGAAGCATTTGGTCACTCTACAGAGCACTGGCTATGCAGGGGCCTGTGCACTTGACCTTCTGCTAGAGGTAAAGAGCCTTCCTGTTGGTTAGCTACAAAACTAAGCAGAAAAGGAGGGCAGTGGGTGATAAAATTCCCCTTCTCACCCCTTGTCCCACAACCTTTTCTTTTATTAACTATATGGAATATTCTCCCCATTTTCTTCCCAGGAGAAATGTCTGTAAATGTTGCCTTTTCAGAACTAGCATTTGTTGCTATCTGCATGTGCTGAAAGGGGCCAGAGGACCAGGGAAGGGTTACATGAGAATGAAAACATCTCTTTTTTCAGTTTCTCCAAATCAATATTGTTTACTCTACATTTACAAAGGTTGATGCAACATCACTCCAGGCTGCTATAGACTTAAACTGCTTCAGAAATGATTTTATATTATGGCTGGACGAGAGGTGTTTAAATAAAAAAATTCTAAGATATTCCAAAAGTGGTGTATGCTACGAACCCCCAACCTTGAGGTTAGGCAGTGTGGGCAGCAGAGCTGAGATATAATTACCTACATCTGCTGAATGATGTCATGCAAGGGCAAGACAACCTTAGGAGTTGATTCTAATACTTGGTCAATCTCCAAAATCTAATAAAATTTTTCCTCTTACTTGTAAATTTTCAAAATTTTACAATTCCAATGCAGCTAGGATATATTTTTTTCTTGTTCTTATAGTTTTCTTTGTCTATTTTTTAACTAAGGTCGAAATAACCTTACTCCCCCATCCTTTCCCAACTCCATGTATCCTGTGAGTACACACACACAGACACACACACACACATACCATCTGTGCTTCTTTTCTTCTTTTGTCTCAAAGAATCACTGATTTCATATTATTGCACAGGAAAAAACTCTTCCTTCAGTAAGTCTCCTAGTTTTGTTTTTGTTTGTTTGTTTGTTTGTTTGTGTTTTATGATGCTTCAAATGTCCCAGGGTTAAGGGGGCTCACTGATTTTCTAGAGATGTGATGCATTCACAGTGAGCATTTTCCCTCCTTGTTTTTAACTCAAATTCTTCCCTGTTAGTCCTTTGAGCTATCTGTCCATTTGCATCCTGCCAAAGGATTCTTCCTCTCCTGAGGCATTTACATCTTTCACATATTTGCTAACTGTTATCATGCTCCTCTTAGGAATCACTTAGCCAAAATATACATTACTCTGTGCTCTTTTAATCTCTCCACATAAATCAAGCCCTTGGTCCCCAAATCATTTTCTTGTTCTATGAAGTCACTCCAATTTGGCTTTGGGTTCTGAAGTGACAAAAATGGAACACAGATTTCCCCCTTTAGACTCAATTATGTCATGTTGAGACACCATCACCTCCTGCTCCTTAATATGAAACTTTTTCATATGCCAACTAACTCAATACTTCTTTCATATTGTTGGATTATGGTGCTGTTACATCCCTTTCTCCCTGGAGGTCTAATCTGGTGGGAACTTGAAGTGGTTTATTATGTTACTTTTGAGCAATAATGTGAGTAGAAATCACATTTATCTTTGACAAAGGCAGCAGAAGCAGCCCTCTATGTTCTCACCCCAAATTTCCTGAGCATTTATTGGATATATGGATTTTTCAAATTTTTCCAGAAAGTTTCCATTAAAAATAAACCAGACATGGAAATTCTAGGCCCCAAACAGAAAGATTTTAGAAGAGGAAAACAGGAGTTTATGATGAAAATACCCCTTACAACTTTACCAAATATGCTTTGATATAGGCATGGAATCAAAAACAGTTTATTTTATAAGCACTTGCTAAATTTCAAAAAGGAAACCTAAACACTTATGAAGTTTTTTGGAAGCATTTTCTTCCAAAAGTGGACGAGATTGCTGCTTTTAAATTTGTGTTATTCGGTGATAATCCTTCAGCTTCCTGATTTGGCTAAAGTATTTGGAATTGACTGGCCTTTAACTCATTCTTTACGCTAAAGACAGGTGTGGACATTAATCTGTGGGTCACTAACACTTCACACACATTAGTTCAGACAACGGGGGTGTGCCTGCGTGTGCAGTGCTGACATGCACAGCATTTCTCGAAAATCAGAGGTTTTATTTTCTGAGGGCTTGTTTTGAAATATTTTCCATGTAGGCATTTTCATTCTCACTTTCAGTAATCAATTTTTTGGAATTTGGTTTTATTTTAACTACTCTTAATTTTTTAAAACTCGTTGATTACCAGTATATGCACCAGCTGAAAAATCACAAGAGGTGGTACAAAGCTTGCTTAATTGCCCTCTGGAAATGACATCTTGGGTAAAATAAGAACATCACTCTTTCTGCTCCGTATTGGTCCTGATTCCTAGTCTTTACCTACAACAATTAATTTCATTCTTGCAGAATTTACAAGCTCCCAGCATGAATCTCTTGATAATCTGAGACGTTGCTAGTAACATCAGAAAGCTGAATAAATTCTTTTTCTCATCCTCTCTTCAGCATTTGATCTTACATGCTGCCTCCTAGACCTAGATCATCATATCTTTAATCAAAATATTACACATAAGAAAGGTACAGAGTATCAAACGACGGGACTTACATTTATATATGACTATATATAACCTCATTTCTATAATTATATATGTATGCATATTAATGTATAATTTTTGCTTTTTTTTCTTACGAGAATATATATGTTCAAAAGCATAATGGTCAATACAAAATTTTTGTCTACTTGGTTCATCATTTCTTAGAAAACAAAAGTTATTGGGAAAATAATCTATTAAAATAGCGAAGTAGGGGAAGCCGGGATGGCTCAGTGGGTTAGGTGCTCACTTTGTAGCCCCGGGGACAGAGGATCGAATCCCGGCCCCGGCCTGTGTGGATCCATATGCTGAACCTGGGAGCGCCCCCAGTTCAGTTCTCACCGGTTCCTGCCCTGTGCAGCCCTGCGCCCACCTGTGGAATAAAACTATGTGGAAAAAAACTATGTGGAAAAATGAATGATGTGCAACTATGGAGGCTGTTCTGGGCCCTCCCCCTTCTCTCTGTCTCTGACTGTATCTCTCTCTCCCTCTCTGTCAAAAACAATAAATAAATCTTTAAAAAAACAAAATAGCGAAGTAATTAAAGTTGAACAAAGAGAAAAGGTTTATTTTGGAAATTCCACGGGTACAGTTGCTTTGTATCGTGTATATCAGTCTTATATTATAAAAAACAAAACAAACAACAACAACAACAAAAGAAACTGAAACTGAAATTCTCCTTGCAGTAAGGTTGTAATCCCAGGCACGAAATCATGTCCCCACCAAGCCTTAGCAATTGCTGTTCCCTCTGGCTGAAGGCTCTTCCCTCAGATACGCACAGGCTTGTCACTTTTGATTACATCTAATTTTTATTGAAACCTTCCCTTCTTCATGAGGCCTTGTTTAACCAATAAACCTAAAATTGGGGCACTTGTACAGGCACTCCCTACCTTCTGTGCTTTATTTCTCTTCTCTACCATATATCTCTACCATATATCAGTACTAAGCATGTTAGAGGTTTTACATATTTCTTCTGCTTTTTCTCATCTCTTCTGTAAAAATGTAAGCCCATGCAAACATTCTTTTATTTTGAATGTTTAATTAAAATATAGATGGCACACAATATTATTTTAGTTTCACGTGTGCAACATTGTAACTTGACATTTATATATCTTACAATGTGATTACTGTATAAGTATAGTAACCATCTGTCACCATACAAAGTTATTACAATATTGATTATATTCCCGGTACTATACATTACATCTCCATGAGTTATTTATTTTACATCTGAAGTTCGTACTTCTTATTCTCCTTTCTCTTTTTTTTCACTCATTCCCTACCTCTCTGGAAACCATCAATTTGCCTTCTGTATCTAGTTGTTGTTTTTTTTCTGTTTTGTTTGTTATTTTGTCATGTTTTATTTTAGAGTCCACATATCAGTGAAATCATGAAGTATTTGTCTTTCTCTTACTTATTTCACTTAGCATAGGTAGGTTTTAATTTGTATTTCACTGATGATTAGTGATGTTGAACATCTTTTCATATGTCTGTTGGCCATTTGTCTTTTTTGGAGAAATGTCTATTCTGGTCCTCTGCCCATTTTTATCAGGATATTTAATTTGTTGATATTGAGTTGTACGAGTGTTTTATTATATATTTTGGATATTGACCCCTTATCAAATATATCATTTACAAATACACTTTTCCATTGAGAAGATTCTCTTTTTGTTTTGTTGATGATGTCCTTCACTGTGTAAAAGCATTTTAGTTTGATATATTCACATTGGTTTATGTTGTTTTGTTGATATTTCCCAGGGAGATATATCCAAAATTTTTTGCTAAGACCGATATTAAAAGGTATACTGCCTATGTTATGTTCTAGAAGTTTTATGGTTTCAGGTCTTAAAAATCTTTATTTCATTTTGAGTTTGCTTTTCATATAGTGTAAAAAAAAAGTGATCCAGTTTCACTTCTATTTCTCATGCATCTGTCAGTTTTCTCAATAGCATTTATTAAAGAGACAATCATGTCCCTATTGTCTACTTTTACCTACTTTGTTGTAGATCTATTGACCATATAAGCATGGGTTAAATTCTGGGCTCCATATTTTTATTCACTTTTTAATTTTTTAAATTAAAATTCACTGGCGTAACATTGGTTAAAAGATATATAGGTTTTATTGAATTATATATTTGTCTTGTTTGTTGCTTGCAGTGTTATACTTCACATATTAGTGAAGTCATATATGTAGTGCTCAAATTGTTCTGAGTTTCTTTGCTTAGCATGGCAATCTCAGGATCTACTAATCTATTCCATTGATCTATGTCTGCTTTTGTGCCAGTACCATAGTGTTGTTGTGATAACTATAACTTTGTAGTATAGTTTGAAATCAGGGCATATAATACCACCAACTTTGTTCTTCTTTCTCAGTATTGCTTTGGCTATTCATGGAATTTTTTGGCTTCATATAATTTTAGGATTATTTAGACCTTTTAGTCTCATGGCTATACCTCCAGAAACTATAATAGTCTCTAGCCCATTATATACACTCAGTAGATATGTGCTGAATAAACAAATTAAAATAAAATTATAATATAACCCAACAGATTAGGAATTTATTGAAAAAAACTCATGTCTAAAATTAAAAATATATATATATATAATTATTATAAAATAGCAGAATCAAATATAGGAAAATTAATGTATAATACATTTTTTTTACTTTCTCTTTAATTTTTAATACACATGCATGCACATGTCTATATTCACTTATAAATAAATCAGTAATTTTTAAAGTGATATTGTAATAGGAAGAGACATGCAGTTCATCTTTAATGTCATCTCCACCAAGATTCTATAAGCTATAAAATAGAGAAGAGTATTGATTTAATTAGAAGCAGTTACACAAAAATGTTTTCTAAATTTTCTCTGAGCTTCCAGGACTAAATGAAATCATGTTTCTTCCATAAAACTATTGCCAACTATTGTACTTCATACCCATCACTCCCTTCTTTACATTCATGTTTTCAAGTTAATAGCTTTTGAGACCTGTTCTGTGCCAGGCACTGCCCAAGCACTAAAAAGACACAGCTAAAGGGACAATCTCATGAGACTGAGTCTCGTCTGATTCAATTTTGCCATTATCATTTTAAAACAATAATCTTTCTTCTATTCCCCTGTCCTGTTCTCTTACTCTCTCTTGCACATATTTCTATCCAACATACCACATATTTTACTTACGTTACTGATTTACCCTATTTATAGGCAGCTATTCTACTAGATGAAAAGCATGCAACCCTACAACTTATAGGGCAAAGTTAAGCACAGTAACATCTTCTTATCCTGCCTTTCTTTGATGTCACCTGGGAATATACTAAGTGAATTCCTATAAGTTTTTGGATACAAGCAGAAAAACAAACTTTTCTAACAGCTAAACCAGATAATTTAAATTGAGTAACTGGTTATGTCAGGCTTTGGAACAGGAGGCTGCAAAGGCAATCAGGGTAAAATGAGGCAACCTGAAATTATCTTGAGCCAAAAGTGTAGTGATTTTCTGTTCAGGAGAAATAAATTTTCTTAAGCTTGCTATTTTACAGGAAATTTAAAAATAATTGATTTTAAGGACTGCATTTTATTATGGTTAGCAAACTTTATATATATATATATATATATATATATATATAATTTTTTTTAATAGGGGAATTTCCAAAGGCTGGATAAAGAAAGGCCTAGTTCAGGTGGGTGAAATATGAATCTTTCAACTGTTAAAATATACATATATATATATATTAAAACTACAGTATACTTGTCATTAAAATGAACTCAAGCAATTGACAAAATCGCAAGTAACTGGAAAAAAATTTTGTCTATTACCTGAGAGTGCTGGTTGTTTAGGGTCAGGCTAATGGAATGTCTACTGTAGTTAATTTGAACATCTATCTATTTGGCTTTACTGAGTGATTCATAAATTGGGCAGCATCTCTTCTAATAAACAGAGAGGTGCTCTGAGAAGCTGTACAATACAGAAGGCTTTTATAGGCAGACATTGAGTGGGGCAAGCCCGTTATTAGGAAAATAAAAGAAATAATTGTTTCAGGCAAGGTTGTGTTTCTTTAGGTGAAGGCAGGGTCTTATCATCCAGATTGCCTCAGCTTCCTTTGTGAGGGTTGGGTGAAGAGAGTCCATGTGACAGATTACCTCTCTGGTACTGACTGGAATGCCAGGACAGCTCAACAGGTTGAGCACTTGTTTTGCGACCTTGAGGTCCAGGGATCAAATCCTGGCCCCAACCCTGCAAACCCGTAAGCTGAAGTACAGCGCAACTGGTGAACTGTGGCACAGCTGGTCACCACAGACCCTGGTGGCAAACATTCTCACATCCCATGTGGGAGGCTACCAGTTCAGTTCCTACCCAATGTGGCCCCACATCCTCCTATGTGGAATGAAACTATGTCACAACTAAGGCTGTACACCTATGGAGACTGCTCTGGGCCCTCCCCACTTCTCTCTCTCTCTCTCTCTTTCTCTCTCACCTTCTCTCCAACAATAACATCTTAAGAAAAGGACAGAAGGAAGGAAGGAAGGAAGGATGGAAGGAAAGAAGGAAGGAAAGAAGGAAGGCAGGAAGGAAAAGAAAATAGCAGACTGAATAATTACAATTACATAGGCTGAAACAGCAATTAGGTCAAGAATCAAGTCTAGGTTAGTGTCATGAGCCTTAGCACGAGTGATTCCATGAGGGGCCTGTGGTTTTCTCATTAACATGAGGAAGGCAAACAAAGCACACTAAGTGACATTAGGTGTGTGGGGTGAGTAAGTGCTGGTCCTGATGATGGAGAAGCAGAGAGAGGCTGGGCCAGTGTGCCCAAGATGCAGTGAAATCAGACCCCAGGTGCTGCAGCCCAAACCACCCTTTGAAGAGGAAGCCCAACCCCATAGGATCTCTGGAGTTCTATGGGAGCTGCACTTCTGAGTGTCATAGGCCCTTTGTCCCTGACTCATCCACAAAGAGTCTGGCTCACATTCCCTACCACCCAAACCTCACCCACCCTTACCCCTCGGGGCGACAATGCAATGGAAGCTTATCCCAGAGCAGGTCTGATATGGGGGCACTGGCTCTGACACAAAGTGTGCGCGGGGGTGGGCCCACCTGAAGCCCGAGTTTGATAGTAGCATGCACATGAACAAGAGAATGTGTCTGCCATCCCTACACTAGAGGGACAAGGAACCAGACATTTGTTACTGAAGCTCCAGCCCATGCCTACACAGAGGAAGCTGGAACCATTGTGGGCTCCTCCAGTTAGAAAAGAGCCATAGAAGAGACAATATTACTGAGGGAGACACTATTAAGAGAAGAGAAGTGAAATCACTCTGCTTTCCCCACTCTTGCCCTCCAATCACTCAGCAGCCCCTCTCCATGGTAAACCAAGTCAAAAGCCAGCTAAGAAGCCCATCTGGCAGGAGTAGGCCCCGCTGCAAGACACAGCAGAGGAGAAGGGCAGGGAACACGCATCTCAGAGGGAATAGTCTCAGCAGCTGGAAATGCAAAGCAAGGAACACATTTTAAAATAATTTATTCAATACAGATATTTTTGTTTTGTTTTTGAAAATTCTAGAAACTATCTGAAAACTGAGAGCTATGAATAGTTAAACTATTAAATGGAGATTCAAACATGGGAGAGGCTTTATAAGAGATTACCTGGGGGCTGTCAGCATGGCTCAGTGAATTGAACACTTGCCTTGTGACCGTGGGGGTCTAGGGATTGTGTCCCAGCACCAGCCTGTGTGGACCTATATGCTGAGCTGGGGTGTGCTTTTATATGGGAGGCCCCCTGTTTCGTTCTTACCCTGTGGGACCCAGTATCCACTTGTGTGGAATGAAAATATGTCAGAACTGATCATGTGCATCTATGGAGACTGCTCTGGGCCCTCTGCCTTTTCTCTCTCTCTCTCTCTCTCTCTCTCTCTCTCTCTCTCTCTCTCTCTCTCTCTCTCTCTCATCAAAACAATAAAATAAATATTTTAAAAAAAGAAAGAAAGAAAGAAAAGAAATTACCTGGTCCATGGCCAAACTAGATACTTGCACTTAATTATGTGGATAAAGAAGAGGCTTGATTCAAAAGGTGTGGTTGATGGTGGTGGTAGTAGAAGGGAGATGTTTATCAAGAAATTTGTTGTGAAGGGATAATTTAGAAATGGGCATTAAGAAAGAAATGTCTTATGGTTTGACTTCTATTTTTTTGCAGATGTCAACATTACCTAAAGACCAAATCTGTTTAAATTGTGTTTATATTTTCTATGTAAGATAAATAAGAAATAGATAGAAAATGATTGCACTAATTCAGCATTCTTAGGTGAATGAAGGATAAAAACCAAATGCTCTTTATGGTGTTCTAAAAAGAAACTGCCCTCCAGATAGAGAAGAGAGGGAGAGTGGGAGAGAGAGAGAGAGAGAGACAGAAATTTGGAAGTGTCATATTGAGTGAGGACCCTCTATAAATACAGAAGTTGGTTGTTCTTTTTCAAACTGTTTAATACTGCTGACTGGACATCTTTACATGACAAACACCAGATGGAAAAATCAGTTGAGAGTCACAAGCCGAAAATGATTTCATTATAAAATGATCATTTACTTATAATTATCCAGAAAAGCCCAAAACCCTACAGTGTTTTCATAATAACATTTGTTTTACCAAAATATAACAAGAGGATACTTCTGCTAAAAGTTTACATTCTAAACTGCAGGAGAAATTTAATTATTCTAATATGATAAACACATAAAATGTCTGTCTAATTTTAAAATTGGAATTTCAATTTCCAGTAACACATTTCACCATGACACCATTTGCAGTTTTTCTTCTAAACTGCTGTGTACAGAAATACTGTAATAACACGGCTTTTATGATTAACCAAACAACTGATAATCAAGAAGACAAAGTGGCTTACTCTCATCTTTATGTAAATAAAAAGCCTAATTTTTTTCTCTATTGCTGCATATAATAAGATGTTTTTTAATAAGTTTTAAGAGACTTGATAACAATAAAATGTTTTAAATAAGTTCTCAGAGACAGACCAAAAATCAATTTAGCAAATGCCCCTTTCATTGACCACACAGCATGTTTGGGCTGAATCATGACATGTCTGCATTGTTATTTGGTGATAAACAAAATAAAAAGTTCTGCCATTGAAACTTAAATAAGAAAGATTGGTTACATAAACTATAACACTCCAAACTTTAGTGCAGTACAGTCAACAGCTTGAAGCAGCTCTTCCAGCTAAACACAGTTGGATTGTTTTTCCAGAGAGGAAAGATTAATAGTAAAAAATCATGACCTCTGACTTCTGACATAAATTCTAAGAAGTAAAATGCAATTGGAAAAACTGGTGAAACTTTAAATTATTGCTACAGAGCAGAATAACAATATATCTATAAGAACTAAATACATACACACAATTTGGGATCACAAATTTCCTCTCCAGTTGTTATTATAAGCATTTCCAATGAATGTGCAGCTCCACGTTTCCATTCCCACTGTAAGTCCATAAAATAAAGCCTCAAATTGCTGATTCCCAAGATAATGCAAAGTGTTTATAAGTATGTGTTAAATATATATATATATATATATACACACACATATATATATATATACACACACACATATATATATATATTTATACCTTTATAAATATAAAGTATTTGTTTCATCTGACATTTTAATAACCTTTATTTAGAAGTGACTTTGTACAGGCATTACTTTATGCTATTGTGATTCTGAATCTTCTTGAGAAAAGATACTGATGACTTCCTTTATTTAAGTAGGTGAAATTGAAAAATTAAAATAAAATATTGGCATATGTGGAAGCTCTTTGAAAGAACAATATATATCTTATATTATGGACTGTGTCCTTAAGAGTAATTTATTTATCAGATTATCACTACTAAAATAAGAATGATTTTATAGCTTAATTTTAACATAACACAATATAATACATTGATATTATTCATTATTCATTTATGATAATAAAATATCAGATATATTTCACTACCAGAAACAAGTCAAATCTGTAACTTTTTAATTGCCTTCAAGCATGCTTTCAATAAACAAATATTAAAATACGTAATACCTGTATACCAAATGAGTTCATAATAAACAGTTAATGGCCTTTTTCACTATAATGTAAAATCAGAAAACCAAATAGTGTTTAGCAGCATAGAAGCAGCTCATCAAGCTATACTTTTCATATCCCTTTAGCAATAGAGCTGTCATATCATAAATTCTAGAGAAAAAAAAAATCCCAGGATGACAGAACTGATAAGTAAAAAGCCATACAAAGCCATATATTGATGAGCCAGCAAAAAAAAAATTTCTGTAAAATAATAAAACACCCTCCCTCCTTCAGAAATTCCATAATCCTGGCAAAAGCTTTGCAAGAAATGGGCAGTATCTTTAGTTTACAAAAGAAGAGGAAAACATACAGCAATTTAATTCATCTTTATGATCCTGAAATTCTAATGCTGTACTATGATTCAACCTTTGAACTTAATATATCACGTCTATTTGGCGGTTATGGGCATGTCTCAGTACCAAATTAAAAAAAAAATACTTAAGGGGGAATTCCTATTTGTTGGCATTCTCTTAACATTTATTATTTTGTTCATAAGAGATTTATGATAACCTGTTATAATTCTCTCAGGGAAAAAAATGTTTCATTATTGTTAATTTTAAATGTGCACATCATTAATATTTATTTCCAAATGAGCTGTTAGAAACTTGAGTATTTGCATATCTTTTCTTGACATTCAATTCTAAGATGATATACTAAGAAAGTTGATTAATCTTCTTTTTCTTCTGATGTCTATATAGAAAAACAAGATGCAACACATATAAAATTAATAAATAGCAAGAATCAAAGAGAACATGTGGTTACCAACATCATAGATATTTCAACGAGGTTTTGAGAATCAGACAATAAACAGGTGTGTGAAAATCAAGGAGTAGAACAGCATTTGCAATGAAAAAGCTGCTCTGGGAAATTAGAGCTGGTTCTCCCAGGAGACCGTAGGAGTGGCTTTAGGTTCAAAGATTACATGAGGGAGAAAGTGAGAAGTAGGACTGGAACAAAACCATTACTTAAGAGTTAGTATTTGAGATGCTCAAGCCAATAAGCACTGTCATTTCCACGTACAAAGACCAGGCAGCCCAGCAATTTTGCCTTTGTGGGTTAAAAACAGCAGAGCATTTTTTTTTTTAACTAAAGAAATTAAAAGAGGCTCTGGGAAGAGAAACCATGAGAAGACTAATGTAGATGTTCAAACACTGGATTAAAATGACCATTCTTACACGTGACATGTAGCCACACACCCAGAACTTTGGTAAATTTATGACGATGCTTGCCAGTTGACATGCCTTACTCATATGCACATTCCTACTACCTATCCAAAGAAGGGGTATAACAGAAGTATGTGAATTTGTGCAAGTTTGTCAAAGAAACCCATACCTGCTAACTATTCTTTGTTCTTAAATATGAACAAATGAAATCATCAGATATGAAAAAGTCTAGGCCAGGTGTATCCAAACTTTTGACTTCCCTGGACCATACTGGAAGAAGAAGAATTATCTTGGGCCACACATAAAATACACTAAACTAACAATAGCTGCTGAGCTAAAAAAAAGAAAACACACAAAAAACATACCATAATGTTTTAAGAAAGTTTATAAATTTGTGTTGGACCCCATTCAAAGCCATCCTAGGCCACATGTGACCCACGGGTCTTAGGTTTGACAAGCTTGATCTAGGTGTTAAAGAGAAATAAACAGAAAAACAGAAAAGCTGATTATGAGGGAAAGAAAGATAACAGATAATTCAATTAACAAATAAAAAGGGAACAAATGAAAAAATACCTCTCTTCTATAAAGGGAGAAGAGGTGATATTATGTAAATATGACATAAAAAATACTATGTAAATAGAAAGAAAATTTATCAGAGAATAAAGTAAATGTGATAGGTGATTAGAAATTAAAATATTGAAACGAAAAGGAGAAGAATGAGGAGGAAGAGGTCTGTTTCAATACCTAGAAAAGAAAGATTAACAAAAGGTGTGACAAAAAAAAAAAAAATACTAATCACAGATTATCCAGCTTCTACTAAAGAGAGTTCTAGAAAAAAAAAAGTTGAAAAAAAGAGCTGAGAAAAAAATATACGATTATCAGAAGTATAATAACAGGAGAGAATCTACAGGCTTCAGTAAGAGGCCTTTAGATTTAATATGCCCAATACCCAATGAAACATATTTCCTTAACTATCCCTACAAACATTTAAAAACATAGAGGATAAAGATACTGCAAGTTTCCAAAAACAAAAATAAATAAATAAAACAGCTTATTAAAACTAAAACTGGCATTGGAATTCTCTTCAGTAACACCAGAGTATAGAAAAATACGGTATTGCAGAAAGAAAAAAACAAACAAACATTTTTTTTTTTAATTTAGAACTCTAGGTCATAACAAACCTACTCAAAAATGAAGCCAAATAAAAACATTTTCAAACAGATTGTATCTCAAAACTTTACGTTTCATATATCATTTTTTAGACAGTAATTCAAATATGTGTTCTAGAATATTTATATGGTCATAATAATACAAACACCATAAATTGTTTCCAACTTAAAAAAAATTGTCCTATGAACAAAACAATCAATAATTGTTTTGTGGGGATGCCAGGCTGGCTCAGCGGGTTGAGAGCTCATCTTGCAGCCCTGGGATCTGAGGACCATATCCTGGCCCTGGCCCATGTGGATCCATATGCTGAACTGGGGTGTGCCCCAGTTCAATTCTTGCTGGGGCAAGCTTCCCATGTGGGAGGCCCCAGTTTGTCTTCTGCCCTGGGTGTGCTTCCCATGTAGGAGAGCCCCAACTTGCTGGCATGCCTCCCATGGGGGAGGCCCAGAGCCAGGTTTCTGTCTTGCGCAGCCTGATGCCCACCTGGGGAGTGAAACTATATCGAAAACTAATGACGGACATCTATGGAGATTGCTATGGGCCCTCCCTCTTTTCTCTCTCTCTCTGTCAAAAATAATAAAAATAAATCTTTAAATAATTGTTTTGTGTGAGAATATACATACTGTATTAACCAGCTTGATAATTTAATCAATAAAAGGAAGATGAGAAAAAGTGCCCTGAACGGTGGTTTAAAATACTGACTGGAGTAGATAGTTCAATAATTAGAAATGTGTATGTGTGTGTGTGTATTTATGTAAATAATTCAAAGTTACAAGGTAAAGAATGAAAGAACTCAGAGAACTGATAAAATTGACAAACTTTGGGAGGAGACTTGGGGAGAGAAGATGAAATAGAATGCGATAAATCCAGCCTTTCTGAAGTGAAGAGATATTGTTTCAAGTTGAAAAATTAAGAAATGGAGTAAACACACAGTATTAGCATGATAACCTATAGAAAATGAAAGCAGAAAGGTCAGAAAATATTGTCTCGGCAGATCGAGGGTGGGAAAAAGGAAAGATGAGATGTTAGAAACCCTTCCATATGAGGGTTAGAATACACATATAACTGATAAAATTTCAAAACTAACATAAAAATAAAGCTGACTTCTTTTAGAATACTTCTGTCCAGCTTTATGTAACAGACAAAAAATACATTTTTTATTCTGAAAAAGAATATACCAATTAAAAGTACTTTTCTCTGAAGCCAACCATCACCTCCAACTATAATACATATTATTTCAATTAGAAACTTGTTTCATTATGTAAAAGAAATCTTAATTTAAGAACCCCTAAATTTAACTATGAGTTAAACAGAGTGTATGTAATATGTTTGAATGTTTGGAAATATGGTTGACGTGCTGCATTTTTTTTTCAATGTCTACTTACCTATGTATAACTTATTTTTAAAATTTTAAGTATTTTATTATTTGAAATCATTTCATTGTACAAACTTTGCTTCTCAATTGGCATAGAAGTACGAGATGGTTCTCAAGGATTTGTCATAATTTCCTTGATCTTTCATGTGTGAATTAAAGAGGATTTATGAGATAAATGAGCCAAAGTGCCTTAATAAGTAAAAAATGCATGCCTTCAAAAACTACTAAATATGGAATTGAGTAAAAATAAGCATTTCCTATAGCAGACTGCTATTACATGGTCTTTGGATCAGTAACACTCTCAAGTGAATGGAGCAAGTTTTCAAATAAGCAGAATACGTAAATAACATGCCACTTAAAAAAAAAAGTTAGTTAAGACCAGACATTGACTCATTTTCTTGGTATACTATTCATTACTTCAAGCCAATGGTCCATTGGAGCTGGAGCCACATAAATGATTTAAGAATTGTCCTATCATATTTGGTCAAATTTTTGGTCAACTATATGGTATGAGTACTACCCATTTATTTTCTGTCTTTCCTGATTTCAGCTGTGGTTAAAGGAAATTGGGGAGGGGGAGGGTACCGGGATAGCTCAGCAGGTTGGACACCTGCTTGCCTTACAACCACAAGGCCCAGAGATTGAATCTCTGCCCCAGTTCATGAAAACCTATACGCTGAACTGCAGTGTAACTGGTAACCACCAGGATGGTGGTGAAAGTTCTCACCTCCCATGCAGGAGGTCCTGAATTTGTTTCTCACCCTGCACAGCCCCACATCCACCTGTGTGGAGTGAAACTACGGCACAAGTAAGGATGTACAACTATGGAGACTGTTCTGGGCGCTTCTCCCTTCTTTCTCTGTCTCTCACTTTCTCTCAACACAATACAATAAATATTAAAAAACAAAAAATTTTTCATGTGCATGTTAACCTTATTATATATGCAACAGGTGCCATTAGTTTGCTGTAATGAATGTGGCATGTGTATATGAGAACTTAAAAAGTAGATCCTAGCTTCCTGAAAGTTCTCCAAAGCAGAGCTTCTCAATGCATTTCTTTACTATTAAAAGCATGAAGCAGAAAAATTACAATTCAATAGTGTATTTGAAGACATAGAAACATTAAAAATGTTGAATTTACTTTCCATTAAACTTAATTGTTTTGGATGATTTCCTTCTTAACCTGATGTAAAGGTGTTAGCAGACCATTTCAAACATAATGAATTTTCAAATACAGCCTGTCTCTCGCTCTTCTTTCTTTTTAATGAATATCCTGACACAATCAATTCTATGTAGATGAAGCTTGGGAGTCATGTTTCAGAATTAGAATATCACTTCAAAACTCTAGACTCCTTTTTATACACTGAGATGATCCACAGAGCAACTAACTGGAAGGTATTTCCAGTATATAATTGCCACTCCCATGTTTTGGTAATCTGTCACCAAGAACTGGAACATCTGAATCAAGGTTACAAAACAGGAAGAAGTATCAAAAGGACCAAAAGTTTACAGTTTGCCAAGGAAAGTTCTATGCAGTTTATATGCTTTATCTCATTAATCCTCCTCACAAACCTCTTGGGTGAGTATGGTTTGAACATTTCACACATTAGGGAGAAGGGTCACAAGCTGGTAAGTGACTTAATGAAAGAACACACAGCTAATAAGCATCTATACAAGATTCAAATTGAGGCCTTCTGTCTACAGAGTACACAATCTCTCTTTCTTAGGCTACCTCTACTGTCAAGTATGCCAGAAATAAAATTCTCTCACCAAAATCCTTTTACTTTAAGTCATAAGGTTTCATACTATGATAAAATAATGTTTTTCATGTTTGACATAAAAGACTGGCTAAATATTATTGCTATTGTTAGGAAAAAAAGTACAGAATCTGACTGTATTGATTTTTTTTGCCTAAAAAATTTTCTTGATGGCAAGGGAAGGTGTGTGTGTGTGTGTGTGTGTGTGTGTGTGTGTGTGTGAGAGAGAGAGAGAGAGAGAGAGAGAGAGAGAGAGACAGACAGACAGACACTGAATTCAATTCTCTTTCTAAATGTTACTATACCAGAGAGGTCTTCATGGAATTCAGTATTATAAAACATTGTCCTTCTACCTCTAGCTCTCTATGCCCTTAATTGTCTTCTTCATACAGTGTTTTATAACATTTAATACCAATTGATATACCATGTATTAATTTGTTGATATTTTTTATTTCTTCATTTTTCTACCACTAGAACGTAGAGTCCAGCAGGACAGGCATTGTGTCTGTTTTGTTCACTAGTATAAGGTGAATACATGGGATAGTCAGTTACTGACACTTATTTAGTGCTCAATCAATATATCTTGAATAAATAAAAATTTTAAGTCTTCTATTACCACTTGGATAGAAAATAGTTATTCTTGTAACTGAATAGCCAGGAACAACACTTGTAAACCAATCCAGACCTTGATTCCAAGGGACAATGGTTGGGAGAAAGTGGAAAAGTAATCACGATGTATCAGAACTTTTGGAAAGAAACATGCAAAGATTATACCCAACAAAGGCATATAGGATGAGGTACACCATTTCTACAATAAAGGTAGTTTAAATTCATGTATACCATCCATCCTCCCCCATGCATTGTGGCTACAATCACCAGCAACATGATTTTTGCATTATCATATCTATGTCAAAGTGTATTTCAATTCTTTATTATATTAGAGGAATAACTTATCTCAGTACCAGCCTAATATTAAACATATCAGTTTCCTTCCTGTTTCCATTCTTTCTTTAGAATATTCTATATTTTACATTTAGTATCAAAGCTGTCTTAGACTATACTCCTGTATTTCAAAACTATATTCCATGCCATTTGGAGGGGTGGACTAGAATGTTTTAAATGTTTGATATATTGGAAATATATTGAAAATCTATGCTAACGATATTGGCACACAACATACGGCTTCTGGGGCTGAAGGCTTTTTGTTTTCTCAAAGATGAATTATATAGCAATGGTGCATGGAGGACATAATTTCTCACACAATATAAACTAAAGGAATCGAAAGGACCACTGTTTTATGGTAGGACTTTAAGTAGTATAAATGTAACTAAGATTTCTATTTCTTCCCATTTGCCCAATTTGATCAACTGGTGAAACTTACTAGCTGATTATGGAACTAAGAAAGAGTAATTATTATTATTAACAACAAGCAGAGAGTTCCAGAGGAACTAAACAAAATGAAACACACTTTAAATTAATTTGATGTTGCTCTAGAGTCTGGAAAACTAATGGGTGTATATTTACGCTGGCTAAAAAATGAGA
>PVKE010017669.1:0-30476 GCA_004027555.1 Craseonycteris thonglongyai
TTCAGAGGTAAAATATGTATAAACACCTAGGTTAGGAATCTCATGTATCCTCGTGTTGCTAAATGTCCCATTGATTTGGAGGTAAATTCAGTCAGAGATTTAATGCATTTACTGTGAGCTGGAGAAGAGGATGCTAGTACAAGTATTTATTGATAATAGGCAGGGAGAACTAATTGTTAAATGACATCAACATTCAGCCAATAAACTCCACCTCACTGTAGCTTATAAATATAATTGTGAATTTACTTAATGTTATCATGGGAAATGAATTGAATACAGGCAATTATAACATTAAAGAGAATGACAAAATGGAATTCAGGGCCTGGTTTTGGAGTATACGTTGGTGAATTTCTGTAGAAGAGGCCTTTAGAAGAACACGTGGCTGCGTGTAGCTGGAGACCCTGCTATAATCATTCAGTGGTGAAATGAGGCTGTAACTTCAACAACAATTGTAATTAGTCATCTCTTCTTTAAAAAAAATCTTTTGAAAAAAATTATGCATATTTTAGCAGTGGCATCAAATATTAGATATTAATTTAATATTTGGTATCATGAAAAAAGTACAAACCGTTCTCTAGAATGAGGAATTTGTTTTATATTCTGCTACATTGTCTTCTATTTCTTTCTGTAGAATTAATCTATGAATTTGATACTCAATTCAGAATGGTTTAATAGAACTCCTTTCAATTTCTTCTTTAGGTTCTTTTCTGTCATAAATTATTAGTTAAAGATGTGAAATGCAGACTCTCTACGGCCTAAGCCCAAAACATATGCTGTGCTTGGCAAAGCTACCTTTTCTCCTGTGGCTGGGATTTGGTGATGAAGATGCTATGGTGAAAAATACCTAGCAAATCAATACTGTCTCAGGTTTATACAAAATGGGACTTAACGTTAAGAAATGATAAGAATTAAGACTTTTTTTTACCCTTTCTTCACTTGAGAACTTTCAGCATACAAGTCCACACACACATTTTACTATACATTAAGGTTTTTGTTTTGTTTAACATGATAAAATTGCCCAGTACCAATTATGGCTATAGGGTCTCTTAACATTATGCTCAGAGGAATGGCCACCCTGTGGGCACCCTTTCCAGAATATAGGCCAGGAGGGGATGGGATTGGGAAGCCAGCAGGACTTACCGCATGGTGTCTGACAAACCCTGCCTCCAGTGCTCTTGGGAGGATTATCCCACACTTGGTAAGCATATGTCCAGTTGAACTTGGAATCTTTGAACTAGGTGTTCTCTTTTCCTGGCTTTTCCTTGGACAGATTGAGGAGCCAGTGTCCCTAGAGATTGGTGAATGACTGACCCAAAAGTTCTTTTCCAATGGTAAATTTTCAAGTTAAGTGTTGATTTTAAAATGAATACTTATATTTTGGTGCCATAATGTTTGTTTCTTTGTTTGTTTGATAACATTTGCAAGGTTTTCTCCATCTGCAGAAATTCCATGAAGTGTGTGCACATGTTTTGATTTATAACTCATACCTTTATTTCTGGTACTGCTTTCCTGTCATAAATTGGCCCAAATAGACTGACATCCATTTATTAAGTTTTTGTACCACGTGTTTGTTTATTTTTGTAAAATGTTCTAAGGCATAAGAAATGCTTAGCTTGTTATAGATCTGAGGTTGGGTGTTGTGCTTTTTTCAGTGGATGTGGTTAGATAAGTTGGGTGTTGTATTCTGAACTGCAGGTAATGAGAAAATAAAGTTTTAACTTTGGGAGAAGAATGCCTGTGGTCCTGAGAACTCTGAGAGTATGGATTTGGGAGGTAAATTGGGAGTTAAAAAAAACAAAACATTTGAAGGAAAACATTTCATTTTGATACCAGTGTTTACCCTGAAGTTTTAGAAATTGAACTTAAACATTGGATAAAGGTATGTATACATTCATTACCAGGATAGATTCATTTTATTAAAAATACCATAAGTAAAAGGTCAGTTATTACTTCTACCAGCCAAATGTCTTCCTTCTAAAAATGTTTAGGTCAACTATTCCTGTGAGATTTTAATCTGATGTGTGCATTTTTACTACCTGTCTCCACCATACATGCATGTGTACACGCACACATTCTCTCTCTCTCTCTTTCTCTCTCTCTCACTCTCACTTACTCTCATTCTCACATATCACAGCTTTCACATTTTGAAAGGACTACTATACATTGTTTTATATTTCATTGTTTTCTGTTTCTCACCTGGGGAAAAGTAGGCCCAAGCCCAAGTCCTACATAAAGTAAGTACAAATTGTCATTTTTATTTTCAGGTAGTGAAAGCTGTATAAAATGAATTTAAATTTGAACATTCCATTAGAAGTTATATTAAAAAAAATGATTTTTTTTGTTTTTCTTTTCCTGTCAGCATGTCAGAATTTAATGTATGTCAGATATTTTTATTACACAAGGGCTGTCCAGAAAGTATACAGCCATGTAATATGAAAAATAGAGGCATTTATGGCCTGAGGTTTTCTGGATAGCCCTTGGATATTTTCACAACAGATAAAAAAGGAAGCTATCCTGCCTCCCATTGACAGTCATTTCCATAGACATTTAATAAACATTTGTGTTCAGTTGTTTTTCAGTATGTTTTATACATAACACTGGAACAATAATTTAAAAAGCCCTATCTGTTACATTAGAGGTATATGTTAACTGCTCTTTGTGCTATTTTTTCATAATTTTTGGACTGAGATGACATTTTTAGAAGTTTTTTAGTAACCCTCAGAACTCACGTTCTTAAGGAAAATAGGCAGTATCAATATTCATATATTGTATTTCACATGAGAGTCTTAAATTATGACATTTATTCAGGTTTTCACATATTTAAAAATATGTAGTAATAGTCTCCTGTGTGCCTGGAGACTCCTATGTCCAATGTAGTAGTATGGGTGATACATCTTAATAGTTGAAGTAATAATAATTTAATTTAAGCACTTTTGGTGTATCAAGCGTTTTTTTATCACCCTAAGTTTTATATTCCTGTTTTCAGTTCAGGGACCTGGGACATGAAATGTTTAAATGAGTGTCCATGTTTATCATATATAGTAAAGCACAGACGGGCAAGAGTTCACACCTGGAGCCTGTGAGATCAACCAAGTGTCCTACTTGGTCACATATATAGAGAAAGAGACTATTTTTTAAAAGACTTTCTGTAATTTGATGTGCTTTATAAAATACTTATATTTCTCTGAAGTACTAATAACTACTTATAGTTTCCCAATTGTATTTATTCTTGCTACTGAAATTTTTCTTTCACATATGTGTTTTGTTTTTGTAATTTTGATTTTTGTGTTTGCTTTGTTGCTTACATTAACTTGCTTTAAAAGTATCATCTCATGTCCGTAATTTAGAGCACGAGAGGGTGTTTTAGAACATGGGAACTGACTTCTGAAAAAATCTTGTATTTGGGAGGTTCTAGAATGTAATAATAGCTCGGTAGCAGTCCTTATATCCATCTTTATATTCCTACATTCATATGGATCAATAGGAATAATTGAGCTAATAGCCCATTGTTTTGAACCCCACAGAATGTTAGGCATTTGCATTGGAAACTGAATTTCTTAGTCTATTTGAAAGCATAGACCTTAGTCATCCACTGTCCTGATAATGATGGATGAGAATATAACTGGCAGTTCCATTTAAAAATAGAAAGTTTCCTATTTGAGATGTGCTCATACAGTTTTATACTTGCCCCGTCCTTTCTAGTGTATTGTAAATCTTGCTGTTAATTATCATATATTTGGGGGAATATCATGTATTCTTTCCTTTTTTAAGTTACAAGACTTTTCTCAGTGTCACCCTACTGACCATGGCAATCCCATTATAAATGTCTACTTTCCAGGCACTGAAGTATTAATACTTGATACTAATGGGATTTTATTATTGCTTTCAGCAATTGCATTAATGGTGATCTATAAAGGAAATGGAAAAAACAAAACAAAACAGTGTTATATGGGTAGTTGTGTGAATTGCTAAACTTACACCAAATAATTTTTTTCTGACTCCTTTTTTGAACTATTTATTAATTCATTCTAGTTCCTCCTTCAGCTTAATGAAATAGCTGCTCTGGGTTAATATTGTAATATATGTACTCTACCATAGAAATGTCCTCTAAATTACAGTTTGTTTTTTTAATGTCATGTATTAAGCTCATTTTTACCCAGTTTATATACACAAAGGTTTTATTGTTAGTTCTCTATAACCTTTTAGCTATATTAATCAAAAAAAAAGAAAAAGAAAAAGCTGAACTTAATAAAGCACCTAACTTAAAATGGATTGATCTCAAATATTTTATGGCCACTACTTTTCACAATAGTACAACATAAAATAGTTTAAGCCATGCCAATATAAGGACTGCTTAACAATGTGTAAGTACTTCATTTTCTCTTAATAGACTTTTACCTATGCTTTGTGTTAGATATGAACAGGTTTCCTTTGACCTCAGAAATCACTAATGCAAGGAAAATTACCATATCATGAGAGCATTTCCCCTATTTTTTTCTTATTTGCAGAATAATAAATACTGCCAAGGCTTAGGAGTAGACGTGGCCTGGGTGAAAACCTATTAAATGCTATTTTGTAGGGTTTTTTTTAAGTTAACCAAATCATGCTAATTAATCTGATTTTCTTCCTAAAACAACTAGTTTTAGAGTGCTTTTTGAATGTCTTTTTTTCACAATTACTACTTAAATTTCAGGTTGGGCACTATCTAGATTTGCTTTTTAAACGTGCTTTATTCCATGTCAGATTTGGGCCACATACAAACTCAGAAACAAAAATATACCACCTAAATTCAGAATAATCAAAGCAAACAGATCCATGCACCCATTTTTCCCCCTTTTGTTGGAAACTGCTGGATCATAACATACTCTGAGCGTAAAAAAGCATAAGAGAGCCTTTAGCATAACGGGGGAGAGTAGTTGGGGCTCTGCAGCTCATTGCCAATTGAAGTAAGGAACGCTCTGGCTGTTGGGACTTTTAAATCTAGACTTAAAAGTTATTTGTTCTGTTTAGCATTTTTAAAATGATTCTGTTAGGAATTGTATGTGCTTCAGTTTTAATTTTAACTCATAATGATTGTGAAGCACCCTGGGATGCTTGCATAAAGGGTACTGCAGAAATATAAGATTGTATTGTGTTCTAATATACAGTATTATTATGGGGTGCTAGAGTTTCATCATGGACAATTCATAAGGTTGCAGAATTCTTCATTGTAGGGAAGGTGGCCGACTTCTTTTAATAGTCTCTTTTTCTTTCATGCTTTCAAATTTATCCTCTTTACTTTCTTCTTTTTAAAAAGATACTATTTTGTGTTGCAATATTTTCCCATAAAAAATGCTAACCTAGTTTAATCGAATTAAGGTGCAAACCAGATGAAATGTTAAGAGAAAAACAAGCTTTCATTGTTAGCATCTTTGAGATCACATGTCTGATGTCGGTGACAAGACTGTATACTTCATCATTGAGTACCACTGATTTTCCCCAGCTTGTCCCATGTTACTGTCAGTCCAGCAAGTGTGGAGCTGATGGGAACAAGTGTTAAATGTTTGAAACTTCACAAATACTATTTACCAAAGTGGATTGAAACTCCTGGGTTACATTCACATAGGACAGAGCTTTGTTTTCTTTTTATTTCTTAATGAAACTGTTTCTTGAAATAATGTACGGTATTTTTTCAGCAACTTCATTCTGTTACTTTTCGTGTGAGTCTTTGTGTGTCGTTGCTCTTTGCCATCACTTTGATTAGTGAGCTAGTAGCATTCATTACATTAGGGGTCGAGAATGTGAGCTGTCATTACCAGCTGCATAAGCTTGGGCAAGTGACTGTCCATGACTCCATTTCCTCATCTATAAAACAGAAAGATAATAGTAACGGTACCAGTTTTTCAGGGTTGTTATGTGAATGAGTTAACAATTGCAAAACATTTAGAAGAGCATTCAAAATTTTAAAGTGTACAGTAACTTTAGTTGTTTTTTTAAGATGTGGAGATTAAGAGTTTGAAGTCACACTTGTGGGTGCTGTGTGACCTAAGAAACTTTTCGATGTAAGTTTCACTTTTTATGGAAACAACCAAGAACTTTTTATTTGGGAAAAACATTAGAGGACTCTTTTTACTTTTAATGGGCATTTTTATCACTGTCCATAGAATCATTACGAAGTTCTGAAGTATGAGGGCTGTCCAGAAAAAATCCAGCCGTAAATGCCTCTATTTTTCATATTACGTGGCTGGGTATTTTCTGGACAGCCTTTGTATTTTAAAATGGAAGTGGGAGGAGACTTTAAATAAGCACATTTGCAAGTTAAGCAGATATGATACCGGTACCTTAGACTGGACATTGTCAAAGAGGATAAAGATGCCTCATGGGACTGTCGTCTGCATGTGAATTTTTCCCAGTGTCTTTTTCAGTAACTTCCCTCTCCTCACACTCAGGGCTCTGTTCTCTCTTTATGTACCCATCATAGTACTTTCTGTGTTTTGAAACTATCTGCACTAACAAGGCTTCTCTGTGTGCACTGTAATTGACAGTAGCAACGGGACTAAGTCTTATTCATCATCATAGTCATAGATGCTCGCACATAGTAGGATCTCAGGAATATTTGTAAGACTGAAATATCCTCATATGATTTTCACTATGCTAATTTCATGAACCAATAAATTATGTCAGTGGTTTTATTAGTAGTGTTTTATATATACTCTTATCTATAGTGTCTTACCTTACAAAATATTTTTACTATTAAACTTAATTCTGAATTTTTAATTTACCTAACCAAGAGCAAATTATTTTTCTAAGATATGAGCTGTTTCATATTTCTGCTTAGACTGCAGTGTTTTTTAACGTATGTATAAAAGTTTTATGTTTGTAAGCATAATAATAGTCTTGGGGGGTACAAGGGGCCCAGAGATCTAAAAGAAAACCATAAAAGACCTAATTATACATCACTATTAAGCACAATATTTAGCAAACACGTTTCTATGCACATTTAAAAGTGTTCTTCCATAATTAAACATACATTTTGGTTTTGGCTAATACTTTTCACTTTTGTCTCAACTGTTGTATTTAAAATTCACAATAATGTTCTTAACTGAATCTCAAATCTCTTTTAGTTAGTAAAATATCTTTACTCATGTTTTTTAGTCCCATTTTTTCCATTTCTCATATTTAAAAATAAAATAAAGAGCGAAAATTTTAATAACAGGATCAAATGATTTATAGACAAAGATGCTGAAGCTGCCAATACAGAAATGCTAATAGATAGTCAGTACCAACCCATGTGAGCTCACAGTGTCCATTCTTCAATTGATGTTCTGAAATCCACATTTGGCACTGGAGACTGTTTAGGGCTATAATCATACAATGTGTAAAAGTCAGCTATATAAAGGTCCAGAATCACCTGGATTTAGAGAGAGCTGCAAATGTAGATAACTGCTCAGCCATTCCAGAATGAGCTTCAGGGACTTGGTGTGTCCACCCTTGTGCATGAGCCTGGAGCACACACTTCCTGTTATGGATGGTGCTCATTATGCATGACATACAACCTGTTCAATGCAAGTTTACCTTTCCTCATAACTCCTAAAGAGTATACTCACCACTATGTAGCATTTTCCTAAGCTGCGAAGCAGTTTCATAATACTGATAGAGATGTGTCAGATTCATTTGATTTTTTTCTATTACCTAATCCAGAGTTGACACTGGTTTATATTTATTTAGTAGACATGGGAGGTCTTGACTAACAACTAATAATAAAACACAGAAATCAAAGAAATGATTTAGCCTTAGTCTCCTGTGAAATCTTGGGTCAGACCTGAGTGGGGTCCACAAAACCTGTGACTTCGATGGGCTTGTGCAAATGCTGAAGGTATGTCATTTTGGGAACATATGTGGGGAGAGCTCCCATAGGTTTCAGATTCCAAAAGAGAATTCTGTGGTCCCATCAAAAGTTAAAATCCCGACTATCTTTACTCCCCAATTTTTGGCAATGTGGTTTAAAACAGTGTTCATGTAAAGAAGGAAGTCAAAGAAGGAACATAAAATCTGTGAAAAGTTATAGAGCCTAATTCTAGTATTCCCTTTGGAAAATGGATTGTACAAACAATTTCAGTACTTTTTTCAACTCTGTAGCTTAACATTTATCAGCATGCTCTGTTTAGGACCCATAGAACTTAATACAAATTCGATATCTTTTTTTTCCTGCTGTTTTTAAGCACAGATACTAGAAAATTTAATCTCCAGAGAGGATGGGAGATTTAACCACAGAAGGGCCACCAATGGAAGAGTAAGCAGGCATTCTCCAAATGTGCAAGTTGATACTGATTTGAAAATTTAGGAATTAATTTCTGTTGTAAAATCAAAATAATTGGATTTAGATTTACCTAATAAAAAACTTGTGAAAATCCTATTTGGAGTAGCATAATGTTTAACTTAATAATGACTATAGTTTAATAATTATATTATAAGCAAGATACCACAGGTTTGAACTGTCCTAAAAATAAACTATAGTTGGGGGCATTTACACAGTGGGTGAGTGCCTGAGAATGGATGAGGTGTATTACAATCGAATCTTTAATCACTAAAGGAGACTCTACAGGACCTCTTTTGGGGAAGACATATAGATTTCATAGACTGTTAAACCTTGGGGATTATCTAGTTCAATTCCCTTCGTATTGCAAATGAACAAATGTAAGCATCTATGTGCAGTTAATTTGAAATATGTGCCCTTAGTAATAATATACCTTTTAACTAATATTTTCTAATTTAAGCTCTTTACTAACACGTACAATTAGTTTTGGAGTACAAGGGTGTCAGTGTAGTAAAAAAAGTTTGAGAATAGGTATTTATACAAAAGGACTAAGTAGAGAATTTGATCAAAAGATATTATCTAGCTTCTATGTAAAATTAATTATGTGGAAAAGTCCTATGAGTTGTAAACCAGCATATTCTATAAAAATTATTAATTGGATATTTAAATAAATGAAATTTTTGTATTTGAAATTATTACATTTTTATCTTTACGAGAGTACTAAGACAAAACAGAATTAGATGTGTTTTCTTTGTGCTTCCTTTGTATTCCTTTATAGCTTCGCTGAGTTTCCATTTTTAGCATACTTTAGTAACCCTTGTAGAGTTACTTTGTGTGAAAAATGCCGTTTTCAGTCGCTGGGATTGATCAAGATGGCAAGAGCCATAACTATGACAATTGGAGTTTAAGTAAAATTTAAAAGTGATTAGTCTATTCTCAACAAATTGAGATTCTGAATACGCCCCAGTTGTATCTCCCAAGAGAATAGCTTAGAAAGCAATAGAGGATCCAGAGGGAAGGATTTGGGGAACATAAGCTAGCATGCACAAACAGAATATTACAGTGAGAAATCCTGCCATTTGCTTCTCATAAATTGCAGCCCATTTCCCTTCCTTCCCACCCCCAAATGCCAGATGGGAACTACCTGTTAATTTAAAACAAATTCGTTCCATGTCACCATCTCATGTGATGCCTCTAGAGCTTGTTTGTAGTATTTGATATCCTTTGGTATTAAAAGAAAACCCCGTGTCCTGAGAATCCTTACTAAAATTGTATTTGAATGTGGAGTTAATTCCATTTGATATGAAGTTAAAGTTTGACCTTTGAGTTTTCTACATGCATACAAAAAAACTGCTATAAATATTCAGGCCATAGGCAGATAGGATGTAGAGAAAGATACCGGAGTGTTTGAAGTTGCGCTTCTCAAAAAATACAAATGTAAAAGAATAGAGAGCCAGCAGTTTGACAGATTGTTCAGTAAATGCTCATTTTATTGAAAATTATAAAAAGGTGCTTTATGCCTCTATGCCATTAATACAATACATAAAAAGGTTACCATTAAGAATAGTGTTCCAGTTCTGAAAATTAACTGTAAGGCTTTATGTGTCACTCAGCATCAACGGAGAAGTTCAAGGTTTCTGTATATATATTTTGCATGTCCGGACATTTATTTCAGGAAACAGTTATTTTAGACTTTATGCCAAAGACTTTAACAGTGACATGATTTCATTTAAAGCATGGACATAACAGATATATGAGAGCTGTCCAGAAAAAATCCAGCCATAAATGTCTCTATTTTTTCTAGTATATGGCTGGATACTTTTCAAACAGTCCTTGTACATATTACAGAAAAGGTACAACCATGAAAATCGCCTCACAGAATTAAACCTGTGCAAGATTATTTCTCTAGCTGCCTCTCTAGAGTATTACAATTCAAAACATACATCCCTTCCTACAGAAAAAGATATTCAGATTTCTCAGTTGAAATTAATTAGCATTCAGAAACCAGATAGCATGTTTTTGGGTATTCATGAGATCTCTGTTTGAAAAAAATGTTTTTAACTTGTAGAAATGTGTTGCAACACACAGATGGGAAGAAAAAGAAAAAAAAAATCTCTTTAGCAAGCACTGTGTGTAAAAGGAATATTACATTTTGCACGCTCCTGATTGCTCTGTGTAAACAGTTTTTGACATCTGTCTTTATAGTTTTCGAGGAGAGGAAGACTTTGTTAAAAGAATCATTTTTATACAGCAGTCACCATTTCAGTCTTGCTTTACCTGTATTATGAAAGCAGATGGTCTGCATGTCTTTTGAATATTTATAACTATCAAAAACAATCTCTTGCTATTCACCCTTAGGCTTATGAGATGTCAGGACTGTTCTGGTTGAAAAAAATCATCTTGGGTGTTTACAGAAAGAGGATTACATTAAGCTGAAATGACTATACATTTTCCAGTTTAATATTTGTCCATCAGCTGTTTAATCGTATTTAGATAATTGTGTAAATAAGATGTTGTAGCCTTTGCCCTCTCTGCTGATGGAGCCTGAAAGCTTTAAACATGAATGAACCATCATTTTATAGGTGTTCTTACTACCTTCTCCCACCTCAGTTCAGCCATCAGCAAGTCTTTAGTAAGTTTTGATCATGCTATCACAGGCTTGTTTAAAAAAATAGTGCATAAAACACCAATATGCAGATTACATGAAATGCTAGGGAGCTGCTGGCTTCGGGTACAAGCTGTTTAGTTTATTAGAGAATATTGTAATATGCAAATATGGTACCAAACTCCAGTTGCCCTTTAAAAATGACATAGCTTTCTCTTTATTCCCCATGAGCATGCAGAGCTTTGAGGGTATTTTGGAAAACTTTTGGTATAGTGGGGGTTAACTGTTTTTTGACTGGAAGCTGAGCAATCAGAGATAACAGATTTTGCTGTGGTTGGTTGATTTGGCAGAAAAGCATGAACAGTTTTGGTTTAAATGATTGAATAACCTGATTAGCATTGTTTTGGGGTAGGTTTTTTTTTGTTGTTGTTGTTAAAGGCACAACAAAGCAGTTTTAAGGGTAATCAGATCACTGCCTTTTCTCAGTTGAGGCACCTTTATTCAGAGGGCTTCACCTCTCTCAAAACCACTTCAATGGCTACTAAGATGACCAGGGAGAAAAATAAAACTATCTTCCTTTAGTTTCTGAATCTGTTGTAAATATATACCTACAGTGTATGCTGTATTCTAGCAGAGCTTTGAAAGGATATAACATATTGAAAAATTATGTAACCTCCACTGAGTCCTTGTAAGGCTTTTTGTTTTTTGTTTTTCAAATTTAGAGACCTGTAGTATTTTAGAGCAAAGGTACAGAATGTTCTAACTGTATCTAAGTCAGGCTTTACAAAAATTCCACCCTTACCTTTTCACAATTAGAAAGGTTATAAATAATGTATTTGGCTGCAAAGGAAGCTCAGCCTGTGGCAGATGGTATCATTCTAGAGTGCCGGGGTTTCTGTGAAGATGGCATTCTTTCAGATCGGAACTTCAGCAGACTCCCAGAAAGAACCAAAGCTCCTCATAGGGTGTAGACATGTGCTTTATGGATCTTAGAAAAGCTTACAAGTTGGCTCCTACATGAGAGCACTGTGTCACACTAGGGTGAGAGACCCACAGCCAATTTCTGCCGACTTTCAAATTCTATTTCATAGCACTGAGA
Organism: Craseonycteris thonglongyai; assembly: GCA_004027555.1. NCBI lineage: Eukaryota > Metazoa > Chordata > Mammalia > Chiroptera > Craseonycteridae > Craseonycteris > Craseonycteris thonglongyai. The sequence continues at coordinate 12,001 of PVKE010017669.1, forward strand.
GCTTTATCCTATTCTTTGGTTGGTGTTGTGTGCAGCATTTGAACTTGGGATTTAAGCTGACTGAGTTTTGTCAGCTTGATTACTTTATTTCCTGAACATTGACGTGTTACACAGGCCAGCCACTGAGTAGGAAAACTTGTGATACCAGTTGTCTTAAAGTGCTTTGGAGAGCTCATCTGAATAGGCATCAAGAGGAGAACTGGAATGACATAACCGCTGAGCACTGCCACTTCCAAGACATCTGTGTGGATGCGTTTGGAAAACCTGGGAAGGGATCTCTTGCAAATTAATGAACAAAGATTCTTGGAACTATGAGTTTTATTGTTATAGTCAAAAGTAATGGATTTAAAAGATTTATTTGAAAATAAAGCTGTCATTACGTTTGGCCTTTAAGAAAAGAGAAGGGTTTTTTTTTGGTAGCTGACAGTAATGGCTTTTTATTGCTCATTTATTGATCACCTACTATGTGCCTGCCCAGTCCTGCGATGAGTTCACACTATTGGTAGATAAGTCCCAAGGCTGACTGTCTAATAGAAAATCAACAGCATGATGAGTGCTGCAGTGGTATTGTGTGAGATGTTTGGAAAGTCAGGAAAGGCAGATGTGGAGATACCTGGAATATATCCTCAGATATACATTTAGCAGCATTAGCTAGAGATGGGAGAGGGCACTGGTCACTCATCCAAGTGAGGGAAGTGATATGTGTCTTCTTGATGTCAGCTACCAAGTGTACGCCAGCTTTAGAAGATAGCCACCAAATTGGAATATTGCAACAAAGAAATACTAGTTTTCCTTTGTGTTTTCTCTTGTTACTACTTGACCTGACCGGTAACTTAATAATTTAATTAATACACTCTCCATTCTTTAGAAGAAAATATATTTCACTTAAAATATATATCATTTGCAAATTATATTTGATTATCTTTCTGTAACTTATAGCATAGTCTTTCAACTGATCTGAAATGTGATCATACAATAAAAGCCCAGCGAGGAGCTGGTGGCAGAGGGTTGTCATAGTAATTAATATCCTGTAAGTACATACATGGTATGTTCCAGGCACTGTGATAATTGCATCACATTCATTATTTTATTTATTGAATGTCCAAGGGCAGATAGTATGTCTCATCAAGTCATTATTTTTCTAGTGACTTGCCCAGTGCTTGGCACATAGTAGGAGTTCAATAAATATATGCTGAATGAATGGAAAAAATACCAGAAGGAATAGATCCTCAGAATAACCCCATGGGGTGGGTACTAGTGTCATTGCCATTTAGGATGGGGAATTGCGATAGAGTACTCAGTTTGACCAGGGTCACACTGTCAGTGTGCAACACATCTTAGACTTGAATGTATATTTAGCTGAGTCTGTTCAGCAAATGAACGTTTAGTGTGCATTTAATGTATGCCAGGTATTTGGGCTGAAAAATAATATGGAACTCAAACCTGCATGAACTCACAGCCATGTGTAATTCTTTTAAACCAATGTCTCCTTTGGTTGACATAAGAATCCCAAGCTTGTATCCTTAAAAACATGTATCTTGGTCTACCCTTTGTACATCTCTACCACCTAGGAAAATCTTGGCTTGCCATTGCATTACCAAAACAATAGGTGTGTCTTTATGATTTTCCAAATTTCATATTACAATACTGAGCATTATTTTTCAAATGCCATGGGTGTCGTAAGATTCTAAAACCTCTCTTCCATGCCCTTGAAACTCATTAGTTTATTCAGATGCTATGCCTTAAGATTTCAATAAGGATTTTACCACAAGAAGGAAAAAAAAAAAGCATCTTGCAAGTAGCTACATGTGAAATGTGTTCCATATTGTTCCAATAAAAGTTGAAGTGACCCCATGTTACCCAAATTATGGAATATTTACTAGCCCCCCAAAAGCACAGAAAGATAGATAATCTAAAAAGTTGCTTTGGCATGTGTCATAACCTGTAGATTAGCCTTCTGATTTATGTCTTGCTTAAGCTAATATTTACATTAATCAGAGTTCCCTAAGCCCAGGGAAGAAAGCATCCAGAAAGTCACGTAAGGACAGAGCCTACCAATTTAGGGTTAAACAAGGGCAGAAAGAAGCTTTGCTGATTGTGCACACATGGATATTATTTTTCACATATGGATAATAATGAACTACATAACACTATTACATATGGGCTCTAGTTTTATAAAAGTATTTCAGACTTTTGTTTCCTACCATATGTATTCTTCTTTCACTGTTGTCTTGATTCACAGTAAATTGAAATGCGTGTTTACATATTTGTCTTCAGAATAGGTGGTAAATTTTCTGTAGGCAGAGGCTGTGTACCTGACTTTATATCCCTGGTACCAGCCAGTCACATAGTGGAGTTGCAACGAAGAACAAATTTGATATATAGAACTATTGGCAAACTGAAGTAGACTGGATATTTGTCAAAAACCTTAGCAAAATGTAGATATTCCAAACATTTCAGAAAATTAAGACATAAGCTACATTTAAAATTTATATGTACTATTATATTAACATTTAAGAAACTGCCAGAATGTCTAGGTATAGAGTAATAATTTTTAAAAAATTGGACCAAAGTGGAAGAACATCAACTGTCATCCATTTTCATAATCACCAGTATCCATCAGCAATCTCAATGGTTTTATTAGTGTCTGACTTTATTGATCCATTATTACAATAGAGTAAGGGTGATTGAAGCTGACAGATTGTTAACTGGGTCAGGTAATCTTCTGGCTCCGGTTCTGGCAACCTTGCTAAGTATCTTTTTGTACTCTGGATTGAGGAAGGCTCTTAGTAAAATTGCAAGCTACTGGATTAATGGCAGGGCATCGTGAGCCCATTAAGAATGTCTTTTTAGAGAACTAAAATGAGAAAAGGACTATAAAGTAGAGAGTGTCAAAAAAATAGATGTCACAGTACCTCTTAGGAAAGATAGCTGTGTTTTACATAAATAATGCAACTTTAGCTTATTTTTCACTAGAAGATCCTCAAAGATGCCCAAGGTTTACATATTATAGGAATATGTTCATATTACAAATTAACAATGATAATGGATGTCAGGAGAGTCAGTCATAACCAAAAGAGATTTAAGTTAGAAGTAGTTAAAAGAAGATAATGATAAAAGAGTACGTTTGTCCCCAAACTGGCTTTTCTGGTTGTTCCCTGCCTTCCAAACAATGCTGCCTGCTGGAAACTATTTCACCACGGGCCAACTGAAGTCTGAAATGCAAGTTCCCATGTTTCTACACATCAAGTGGGGGATCGATTGGTACTTCATAGTCTAATCATTCCTAAGACTCAGTTGGAAATTAATTTAGCCACTAGTAGAGAATACGAGTGTGTGTTATGGTTAAAAATAACTGATTTCCACATATAAGAGAAGTCACGTGGTTCTTGATTTTTCTCTCTGACTTATTTCGCTTAACATGATGATCTCAAGGTCCACATGAGATATAAAACTGAAAGTAACAAAGAAACAAAAACTCATGGACACAGTCAATAGTTTAATGGTTACCTGAGGGTAAGGGGGGAGGGGGAATAGTGTAAGAGGGAGGGAGTATCATCAAATGTATGGTGATGGAAGGAGAAGTGACGCTGGGTGGTGAGCACACAATGCAACACATAGATGATATAATGTAGAATTGTACACCTGGAACCAATGTAATTTTTACCAACTAATGTTACCCCAATAAACAGTAAAAAAAGAAAAAGGATAACTGAATTAAATCACTTAAATTACCATAACCAAGATTTGCTGGGAAGGAAACAGTTTTCTTTGTTGAAAATGAGCTAAAAACAATTTCTACTAATGAAACAAAATCATTGTCATTTTTGTCATAAATTTTATATGTTCAACTGTTGACTGTTTTTAGGACTTCTGTTAAAAGGATAAAAACAAGTGGCAGAATAGATAATTTTCATTTTGTGGTATTTGAGAAATTCAGTAAGCATGAAATGTACATATTTAAAATTTTTATGGTTTGAAATCCAAAACTTGAGCTTTACTGTAGATGAAGCTAGCAATACGATTGTAGATATTTTTTTTCTTCTTGTAGAAGATTTCTGTGAATAGTTTGTTTTCTCCTTAAATGTGGTCAACCTTTGAACAGTGTTTAAGTAGTTAATGTACCTGCAGTTGAAACCCAAGTAATAGGTGTGGAAAGTACAAGTGGTGTTTCCCAAACTTTGATGCACACACAAATACCCTGGGGATCTTGGTAAAATGCAGGTGTTGATTGACTAGGTCGGGGTGGGGCTCAAGATTATGCATTTCTAATAAGCTTCCAGGTGATGCCAGTATTGTTGGTCCCTGAGCCATAGTTTGAGTAACAAGGATGGTAGAGTACACTCACTAAACCTCAAAGTAGCATTTACAAGGGCTGTTCGGAAAAAATCCAGCCATAAATACCTTGATTACATATCTGGATACTTTCTGTTCAGCCCTCATGTTTATGACTTGCAATCATAAGATAGTCTATTTTGGGGATCAGTGAAAGTTTTTCAGCCTAGAAATACATGACATTAATGGAGTTTCCATAAATATTAGAGCAAAGTCTATGGGTTTGATAGCTTTATACTGGTCTCAGAGGTCAGTTGCTTTCTCCTTAAATAAGAATTTGATGATCTAGTTAATGAAATTTAAGAAGTCAAAGCTTTAGGTTAAGTGTGAAACAAAAATGTATTAGTACTCAGTTAATTAAAAAAAATACAGTTTCTACAATTGAAATCATTTATGTGTTCCATCTTGTGCCACTATGTATTACAAATGTTTCCCCCTTCTTCATACAGAGTATGATTTCTTCCATTGTGAACAGCACTTACTATGCAAATGTCTCAGCAGCAAAATGTCAAGAATTTGGAAGGTGGTACAAACATTTCAAGAAGACAAAAGATATGATGGGTAAGCAAAAACCATTGCAGCGGTGGCTTCATACCATTACGTGTCATTTGGAGGTTTATCAAAGTCACATCTACAGCCAGGTCTTTTGATTGCCCAATTAGAGATCAATTTAGAATGTTTCTTTGAGGGTGGGGAGTGGGAATGAGTATAATGAGATAATTAAATTCAATAAATGTTTGTGTTTAAATCAGCCAAACTGACTTGGTTGTCAGACGTGCAGAAAATTGAGGCGTGAGGAAGGGAGCTGTCATTTTTTTAACATCTCAGTGAAGACCTAACCAGGCCTTGAATAACTAATATTAGCTGTGATTTCTCTCAGAGCTAAATCACGCTTTTATGTTCTTTTGTTTCTGTTCCAAAGAAAAAAGTATTTATTTTTACATCTAATTTTTAAGGAAATTAAATTGTATTTATAGTTTCCACATTTGAGGTCATGTGACTTTCATATCCCTAAATCTCCAGCTCCCTATGTGTAGGTACTTTTGTGAGCATACTGCTTTACAGATTCACTGGAAAAATCACTGCATCATTTCGAAATCTTTAATTCCAGTATAGCATCCTACCTTAACATGTAACTTCAACTCAATATTTGTTAACTAAAGAACTACATTTGGGAAAGCCGGGATGGCTCAGTGGGTTAAGTGCTCACTTAACAGCCCCAGGGACCAAGGATCGAATCCTGGCCCCGGCCCTTGTGGACCCATATACTGAACTGGGGAGTTCCCCCAGTTCAGTTCTCTCTCTGTATCTCTCTCTCTCTCTGTCAAAACAAAACAAGGGAAAGCCGGGACGGCTCAGCGGGTTGAGCGCTGGCTTTGAGGCCCCGAGGACCGAGGATTGAATCCCGGCTCCGGCCCAGGCGGACCCACATGCTGAACTGGGGAGTTCCCACAGTTCGGTTCTCTAGCTGTCTCTGTCTCTGTCTCTCTCTCTATCTGTCAAAAGTAAAATAAAAATAAATATGCACTGAAGATAAAATAATTACTCTCTATAAATATAAAAAAAAAAGATATAAAAAAAACAAAACAAACAAAAAACTACATTAAAATTATCTCCAATGTAAAATGACAGACAAAAGTTATGTGTTGTACCTAAGTATTGAGATTATCACATTTTCTCCCTATTGAGTTTTTTAGTATTTGCAAAAGCAAACATTGTGATTAAGTTTAACGTTTTAATTTCTATTAATGTTTTCTTTCACATACTTGTACCTTCCAAGTAATATATTTTAAAATAATATAGGAATGGGATGTTTACTATGCATAGTATTATGCCCTGTTTTAAATTTATTTTGTTTACTTCTATTACATTCATTTAATAACAACAACTTTCCTAAAGATTTTAAGAGACAAGAGAAGCTGAATTTTGAGCATGTTTTAGCTTTTAATATTTGAAGTAAAATCATCCATCTACCAAACATATTCTTTGCCTTTTATAGCTTAGAACTATAATGAAGACAATGCATCATTTTTGGAATAATTGCTTGAATTACTGTTTCCTGTGAATGGCCCACTAGGGTTGATATTACTGGTAGGCATGGAAGGTTTCTTCCCCAATTCTTTGTTATATTTTGCATACATCAGCGATATAGCAATATGATAAGTTCTTCTAAATGTAAAAGCTAAATATTTGGTGAAAAAAGAAATAATTAAAATCCAGTCTGTACAGGGGAAGCATGGTGTGCTATTTAAAAAGACTCACCTGTTTTCGTACAGCATCGTGCTTAGCTTTTCCAGTCAAGAGCATCAGACCAGTCTTTGCAGCAGCAAAGCATTTGACACACTTAAAGCTGACTCTCAGCCAATGCACATGAGGGATCTAGCCAAGGGAGAAGCATTTATCTTGGGTAGGCAGCAATCAATCGCAAAATCATGACAGTATCACCATTGTACTAGAACAACTCCCTGCCCCTTCCTTAAAAAATTGTCTTCAGCATCTGGTGATAGGCATAGCTTCTTTAAGAAACATTTGGGTCTTAGCAGCACTGGATAGACTGGTTTGCAATACAATCATCTGCTTCATTCCCAGAAATATTTGCAGATATACCTGCGCCCATAATGATTAGAATTAAATGAAGCAAGCCATGTAAGATACTAAGCCCAGTGTTCAATATGCACTCAGTTATTATTACTTATCATTATGACCACTTTCATTATTTATTATATTGATTACTTCTTTATATTCATGTCTGGGTAAAAATTAAATGTACATAACATTTACGTCATCTTTTTTTTCCAAACCTTTTGCCTACAGTAATAACAGTTAATATATATCAGGAGAAAATACTTGTATATATCTCTTTTCTTTAGTTGTGTATGATGTCTTTCCTTAGTTCAGCTCAGTTGCCAATAACTGAATGACATTCTTCTAGAAGCTGTCTTACAGTAAATATTGCTTATCAGCCTTTTTGGAGTAATGAGAATGAATAATATATTAGCTTGACCCCAAAACCAGTATATAGAATTTTAAAATAATAGATTTCCTTGCTTAAATCGAAATCACATTATAAAATAGCTAAGTACTGTTCCTCTTTCAAGTTTGTGGAACTGTGAAGAGGGGAAAGTTACAGTGCAGCCGGTGGAGTCCATCTTGACATTTTCTTAGTATAACTGGATCTGTGTTGTGTCCTATGCCTACTTTTTCTGCTCAAAACCCTAATCAGTACCCATCATTGTTGGCTTAATATGATCTTACTTTTTGTCCCATTTTAGTTGAAATGGATAGTCTTTCTGAACTATCACAGCAAGGTGCCAACCATGTCAACTTTGGCCAACAGCCAGTCCCAGGGAACACAGCCGAGCAGCCTCCATCACCCGCGCAGCTCTCTCATGGCAGCCAGCCGTCTGTCCGGACCCCTCTTCCAAATCTGCACCCTGGGCTCGTGTCGACGCCCATCAGTCCTCAATTGGTCAACCAGCAGCTGGTGATGGCTCAGTTGCTGAACCAGCAGTATGCGGTGAATAGACTTTTAGCCCAGCAGTCCTTAAACCAACAATACTTGAACCACCCTCCCCCTGTCAGTAGATCTATGAATAAGCCTTTGGAGCAACAGGTTTCAACCAACACAGAGGTGTCTTCCGAAATCTACCAGTGGGTACGTGATGAACTGAAACGAGCAGGAATCTCCCAGGCAGTATTTGCACGTGTGGCTTTTAACAGAACTCAGGTCAGTTTTGTTATATTTGTCAATAGTTCTCTCTTTTCCTCTTTTCTCTCTTTCTTTAGCTCTGTCTATACTAATGTTTATTTTACTTTGTACTAACTACCATTTTTATCCTTCTCTTCATGAGATGATATTGTCTATCCCTAATGGTGCATAAATTGTATCATTCCTTTCCCTATCATAAACCTCCTCTCCTCTACCAAGAGGAAGTTATATACAACCTGATCCTGATATAGGGGCTTTGAAAGATAAATTAGATATCAAAAATGTTTTAAACTTGCCTTACCTGTGTTTTTACGTAATGGAATCGTAGACTGTTAGTAGTGGTAGGTTGAAAAAGTTTCAGGACTTGGGCAAGGCCACTGGTAGGATTCCAGGCTTCTAGCCTATTATCTTTCCCATGTTAACTACCCATGTCAAACATGAGTATATATTAATTTGCCCTATTGAAATTCTTCTACAACTTAAAAAAAAAAATCTTGGGATTCAATAGCAATTTTTGCCATTTAATTCTGAGTAGCCATTTAGAAAAAAATATGTGATTTATTAGCATAAAATATTTCTTAACTTTGTTCTCTCCCCTCTACACATTGGTGTTCTCCCCAACCTCATGAAGAGGCCCTGGGGTAGGTTTGGTCTGTAGACTTCTCACTGAGATCTGCATACCCCTTGTGTCCTTCTAGGCAAATTCCTGTGAAGATCTTATCATCATGGAAGAGGTTTAGAGGAACAAGGCAAAAGGGTGATATAAAAATATTTGAAAGTCCTAGATAAGTTGATACTATTAAACTGTGAATGAGGGATTATTATTTTCTTTTTCTGGAAATTAGTGTGCTAGACAGGGTCTGGCAAAAGTAATGCCCCTTTTTTATGAGCTGGGGATTTATACCAAACCTTTATTACAAAATCATAAGCATGTAATTCTGTAACATAACAATATCAAACTCAAACACACTGTACTACTTAAAAAAGGGAGTTACTTCTGCTAGAACCTGTGCTTATTTTTGACACACACACATACACATAACCCAGAGACCCAGAACCAAGGACATTATGTCCTTTCAACTTTGTCTTACCAGTGTTCTTTCTTTGGTCAATTCTTTTTGGAGGTGGGGGTTACTGACTCATACTTTCCTTTCATATATAAATTATTTTGTTTACTACATGATTATAAGAATAAAATCTAGTATAAAAATAATCTAGTATTAATTCCCTACTGGCAGAGTTTCCATACCTCAGAGAATCCCAGCTGTGACTTATTTTTGGCTTGCTTTAACTGGATTGAAAGTTAGGAGGCCCAACTCAGTGTTTATTTTCAGTTTATCTGTTTTTTTGGTGTATAATTTGCCTATTTTTCAAAGAGCAATTACAGAGCATTATGTCAGGTTAAAATGGGATGTTTTTACCTAGTTCTATATTTTCACAACTTAAAAAAAATGTGCTCATTATTAGCTGGTAAATTTAATATGATTCCAAATTCAGCTGGGGGAAATCATTAAAAAACTAAAATGAATCAATCAGTTAGTCAGAATTCAACCTTCTAGATACCGTACTCCTATTTCTTTACTTTTGTAAATAGTAGTAACTGCTAGTAATTCTCAGTACTGGGCAAAACATAGACAGGTCTCTACATAAAAGTTAAATAGAATGCTTGTTGAACTTAAAACCCACAGGCAAAGACAACAATGACAGAGACACATGACATACAGATTTACTGATAAGCATTTTAATAATTGAGCAAATTATTTCTTAAAGTACTGGGGGGGGTGTGTGTGGGGTGTGTGTGTGTGTGTGTGTGTGTGTGTGTGTGTGTGGTGTGTGTGTGTGTGTGTGATGGGTAAGAACGAGAGTCCAGCTGAGGGAGATAAGGATGAAGTCTTCACCCCTCATGATGTCATAGCTATTACTCTAAACAGTTGACCATTTGTTCTGCCTTTTTCATACTCACAAATTTCACAAATATCTATAGGATTTGTTACTAGATAAAAGGTAGCATTTTCTCTCTATGTAAGCCATATTAATCTCTCTGAAAAGATAGTCATCTCTGGTTAACATTAAAAACAGTGACCTTATTTTTCTGAGGATGAGGGGAGAATAAACACCTTGTACAGCTTGATACCGCTGTCTGTTTATTAATACTAGCCAAGTTAGAAAAAAATCATCCCTGAAGTATTATCTGGAGTCCTGGGTGATGGATTTAGTTTTAAACCTTTATATTGTAATTGGTACTCCTCAGTCTAAGGGAACGTTGGGCCATATTTGAAGCTGTTTAAGAGTAATTTTCTGTGTACATGGAAGTGTTCACTTTTGGGATACTAGCTTTTGAACATGGAAATATGTATGTATTTTTGGTAGTTATATATAAAAACCACACATGAATGTGTGTGCATACACACAGATGCATTTATTAATATTTTAATGATTATAATTCATATGCATGCATGTAGTGTGTTTATTTCAGAGGGTATGCATTTCAGTAAAAGCAGGTGCAGAATGAGAGTGTATGGTGTGAGTATGGAGTACAAAAATACACATGCTAATGCATATGTATAGATGGAGCTCTGCAGAATTAAATTGCACATCACACATTGTATGCACTTATTACAATGTGCAATTCCCATTCCAAGTTAAAAAAATTAATGTAAAATATGTACATACAAATGTAAAGTTCTATATGATCAGATAGAGACATTGGTTCCCCATAAACAGTATGTTAAAGCATTAGTCTAATACACAATGCTGTTATGATGAGAAAATTGAGTCATTGACAGCTCTGTGTAACTTTACAATCCTGGATTTCAAGTTTTAACTATTAATTGGAGAATTTTCTCCTCACCTTAATTGGGTCTCCTAAATTAAATCATAGCCCCTCTCTTAAGACTTTCACACATGACTATTAAAGAAAACAAGTGTACCTTTTTTGAAAAATTTATGGTGAAATTTATATTATTACTTGTTTTAAGGACAATTTCCCCTTTTGAATAGATGGGCTTATGTTCTTTAATTGCTGCTGAAGACACCAGCTTTTAGCGTATGTCATTCATTCAGTTATGCCTACTTGATCTCTTTTTAATGGAAACCTATGGCTAAAAAATAATTGTTGAAGCTTCTAGATTTATACTTTTCAGTTCACTTCTCTGTATTAATGCTATTAAAGGTTGTGATAGAAGGAAAGATAGTCTTTAGTGCCTTAGAAAGGTAAAACCCAGAGTTTAGCTCTAATCCCATTCTGTGGCTTTTTTCCTCCCCCAACTTCTTGTCTTTGGCACACTTTATTTTCCAGTAAAATAAAGAATGAAGATGGATTATTCAAAACTGATAACAGTAATGGACCATCATGTAACATTTTATTGAATTTGAGTTCTGTAAATTATGTGGTAGGGAGAAATTTGCCTGCTTAAGTATAACAGAAATTGCTACTGTGTTTCTATAATTCTTCACAGTGTAATTTAAGAAAAGTCCACTATCCATATCACTATTGAATAAAAGGTAAAAAGGTGCTATTACCCCAATGTGACAGCTCTCGTTTAGCCTCCCAAATGACAGAGATAAATGTGTCTGCTTATAACATACTTGGCACGAGGCCAACATAGTAGGTGGAGCTTGAAAATAGTCTTTCACCTGGACATGTGATTAAAAATTCACCAAACGACAGGGATAGGTTGCCATGAAGAATATTCTACATATTTTCGTTTTAGGAGGGAGGTTTTATCAAATTATATTTTTTCTGAGGGCTTTGAAGTTCCATGGAACTGATAAAATCTATTTGAATCACTGATTATGTTCAAAGAGGAGACAAACGGGAGGCCAGACAGGCTTTTTGTTTAGATTGGCAGTCTCTTTTGCTTATCTACTGTTTTAAAGAATTCATAATTAGCATTTGGAAGTACTGATAATATTTATTGAAAGATTTTTTTTTTCACAATTGCTAATGAATTTTACTTGTAATAATTGTAAACTTTTTGGAATGTAAAAAAGTTTAGGAATTTATCAGTAAGTTCACTCTTCGATGGAAGAAATTAGAATTCTCAACTACCATGCGATGACCATGCAGAATCATTTTATATTATCATATATAGATCACATGATGAATTATTTGAAGATATGAAGGCCCAATGAAAAGTAGCTTGTCATTTCCAATAACAATATTCATGAGATGCTGATAACTTACTACATAACATACAAATTCTCAAGTTTTTTCAGAAACAAGAATGGCTAATGATTTTGTTTCATTTTATTCAACAGATTTATTGAACACCTATGGTGCACAATATTGATGATATATTTTAGTTTTGGTGTTTCAGCATATTCTTTGAAATAGCTAGTAAGGTACATGATTACCTTGATACAATATTTTTTGGCACGAAGAAGAATTTTTGGTCAAGAGATTCCTCCTACTATCCTCCATGAGGGATTACTACAAATGACCTTGATCTAATTTGGCAAGTCTGCACTGTATTTTCAACTATGAAAAATGGGAAAGAGGGCCATATCTTAACCCCATAAATGCAACTAACTATTCAAGTAACAACAGAGTGAACAGGACCAAAACATTTATTCCCATTTCCAGATTCTAACAACAGTCGTTTTACATCCAGAATTATTCTCAAGATATATGATTTCTGTAATTACCGTAACACATTCTAATCAAAATATTTTCTAACAATATTTTCAAGCATTTCCACCAGGGGGCACTCCCCTCATTGAAAGCCTGGGCCAAAAAAAAAAAAAAAAACCACACAAAAAACAAACACAAAACCCAGAAGGTTTCTAAAACACCTGAGATGTCTACATTGGCTGCTTTAGAGCTCTTTGGGTGTTCCAGTGTTTGAAATACCACTTTAGACCTTCAGTGTATTACAAGCAGAAAAACTGCACTTGCTCCAATTGAATAATTAAGTGGAAATAAAATGTTTGCCCCTAAAATATACATTATATGCTTAAATGGGAAGTGCCAACATCAAAATATAGGTAGGGAAATTTCTAAATTCTCTCCCAAATGACCTGCTATCTTCTACTTTGACAATTCGGAACGACTTGATCTCATGTTAGCAAGACTTGGTAGAGAATATTGTATATATTTTCATGTGTTTGTTTTTCTCACTATGGTTCTCTGCTGTCTCAGCAAACATTTTTAATACAAAAAAGATGATATATTATTATTTTGTTATTTGAGATTTATAAATGTCTAATTTCAAATCTCCCCCCTAAATATTTACAGGCATTTTTTGACCTAGTTATTTTGTTTTAATTATTGAACACTTACTGTAAACATCTTACAAAGTGCCACATAACTTTTCACTGAAGGCTCATCTTAAGTAAATTAATAATTAGCATTAGAATCTACCCATGGGTTGCATATCTTGTTTTTAAATTTCTATCACCCATTTGCAATTTGTTTTTCCTTTTGTGGTCTGAATACACATAAGTAATCCACTTAGTAAATATTTATCAAACACTTACATGGTAGGCATTGTGCAGGGATGACAAAAATGAGTATTAGATTATTATACTCAAGGAATTTATAACATTCTATTTATGTATACTGTATGCTTCTCTTTCTATTTTTGTATAATTAATATGTATATCTTTGCCAAGCACATCTTTTAAAACAACATTTGGTAGGAAAGAGTAGAAAGCAAGTATTATTTTTTTACACTTATTTTCATACATTTTTTTGAGACCTGTATTTTTGTATTTCAAGATGACATCAAAAACAGGTCTAATCTAATTAGTTGGCCTTGTGCAAATTAAATAGCTGGATGATTGACTGCCTGTTTGACTGAATTTTAGTTAAATTGATTGGGTGTTTTGCTCTTGCATGAACACAGTTGCAACATTACCTGTCAGTATTAAGAATGAAAGGACACATGCACTTCATTCTTCAGTCACATTTCTTATGCTGAAACTGAAAGTTTGAGTCCAGTTTCCAGACTTCAATTGCATATACCAAGTGAGAAAATTTACTTTTAAGCTCCCTGAGCCTATTGGAGGTTCTTTTTTAATAGCCAGTAAATCATTTTTAAAGTGGACATGCATTTATACTGTCTGCACCCAACTGTTACATTTGGACAATATGGGCATTATCTCTGAGGAATGAGGAACAAAACTAGGTTTGCACTTAGAGGAAACCATGAAAAAAACAAACAAACAAACAGATGTCGTAATCTTGGGGCTTGATTGTTTTGACGTGACATTTTACCTTACCTTCCCCGAATATACCCATTCACCCTTTCTGCAGGGTTATTGGAAAGTGAAATTTGCAAACTGTATAGAGATCTTGACAACATTTTATTCTTGGCTATATTGTGATAAACAGATATTCTTGAAAATGTAGAAATCACATGTGACCTGGTATTCCAGGTATTATATCGTGTTCAAGATTGAAGAGGTAAGGGCTGCTCAGCTCTTGTCAAATGGACAGGAAGTTTTCCTAATCCTTCTATATCATATAATCTCTTGAACAAAATTGGGGAAAACCACCCATTTTTTGAAGTCTTTCAAAAATCAAAAAAGTGCTCTATTTAGGAAGAGTTTACTAATGGTTTGTAAATTTCTTGTCACTAATAGATATTTTTATTCCTCAAGAAATTCGGTCATTATAGAATGTGATAATCTTTTCTTTGGCATGCTATGATGGATTTTATAATGTGGAGAAGGGGCTATGTATCTCAAATTTAATCTATGGTTTCTGAAGTTAAAATTTTCAACCTGTTACCCAGTGATATAGAATAGCAAGATAGTACTTAGAATTACTGGAATAGTTGGTATATAGTTGCTTTAAATGGTAAATAGAAAGAATCACTTGTCATTGACTCTTAATTATTTGAAAATTACACAATAACTTAAAATATTGCCTGTGAAAACATTGCATAAGTCTTAGATGGTGCTTTAAATTCTTTATTTCTGATAACTGGCCGTTCATTTTCCAGTATTTTCTTTGAAAAGTTCTACTTTTCTAGAAATGGCTTTGTATCGTTACATATTGGGCTGCTGGCATTCCACTACCTTTGTCTAGGCAGCTTGAGAACCGTACAGTTCAATGCTGTCGTATTATGAGCATTTCATTTATTCTTAACTTCCCTCCATCGTCTCTGTGAAAGATTTCATGGCAAGTTAAGCCACTCAAAGGAAGGAAACCAATTAGGCAGTTTCAGTTTATGTTATATGTAAAGCAGATGCTTAATAAAATTAAGAATACAATTGAGTCTCTCTTCTCTACCACTTCAGTTGTAACTAATATATTCGTATGTAGAATTAATGCTCTGACTGTTCATTTTCTGAACAGTGGAGAAGAAAAGGGGAGAATCACCAGTAGCTGGGAGATCGGAAGCAAGCACACTCATCCTGTGCCTTTTATTCTCTGCAGGGCTTGCTTTCAGAAATTCTTCGAAAGGAAGAGGACCCCAAGACTGCATCCCAGTCTTTGCTGGTAAACCTTCGGGCTATGCAGAATTTCTTGCAGTTACCGGAAGCTGAAAGAGATCGCATTTACCAGGATGAAAGGGAAAGGAGCTTGAATGCTGCCTCGGCTATGGGTCCTGCCCCCTTGATAAGCACACCACCCAGCCGCCCTCCCCAGGTGAACCCCATCTTTCCACCTTGCCCTTTTCTTTTTAGTTAAAAAAAAAGTAAAAAAAATTATATATATATATATATATATATATATATATATATATATATATATATATACGGTGTATATATATATATACACACACACACACATATATATATACACATACATATATATATATATGTGGAAGAATCTTGACGAGAAATTAGATAAAGATTTAAAATAAAATTCACAGAGTTGCTTGAGGAGACTGGTATCAAATCACTGATTACTATATAAAAACAATAAGCTACTAATTAGGGAAAAGAAAATTACTTTGTGTTGCTTTGTCTTTGGGGTTCTTTGTGGGTCAAGAGTAGTCTTTAAATAGGATATGTGTCTGTACTACTATTAAGCAAAGAAGTATTTTAAGCTCAATGGGAAAAAAGTAATAAAGTCAGTTTTATCCCTAGGAGTGTTAGAACTGCCATTTGAATAGTAAATAAATAAAAATAAATAAATAAATTCATTTGTAGCTAAGCTATCCAATACGCACTGCAGCTGGTACCAATTACACATCCTCTCATTTGTAATCTTTCATAATTAAGTTTAATACAATACTTGAAGGCAGCTTTAAGTGAAGCTGATAAGGAATTCTATCTATATTCCCAGAAATGGGCACATTTTCTGTTTTTCAAATTTTTATACGTTTCAGGAAAGACCAGAGTTACCTTCCTGGTTAACTGTGTGTATGAGTATCTATATTGTTATTTTTTTAATCAAATTTAAAAGGTAGCTTTATAACTATTATGAGAATTCAGTAAGATAATTTTCAGTATAAACTATTAGATGAAAGTTTGATAGTGGGTTAGACTTATAATCCACAAGCAAATATATTTCTTACACATTTAATTTGCAGTATGTATAACTCTTAAAATAAGGTCAGCTGAAACTGGATAAATACTGAATATGGAATATAAATTTAAACTATTTTGCAACACTGTCATAATAAAACTACCTCTATGTTAACTTCTTTTCATCAATAGTAAAAAATATTCTTTTCATCAGTAGTAAAAAATAATAATACATTTCCAAGTATAGAAATAAGGGAAAAGCTATTTGACAATAAAAATGAAACTGCTGTAGGTACTTGATAAATAAGGAGCAGACATAATATTTAGCCACTTGTTGAAGGTCTTAAACTGCATATTACAAAATTCTGAAGTGATTATTTTTTTAGGAATGTCACAAAAATTTATTTTCTCCATTTTATTTAATAAAAATCCATTAGATCTTAATGTCTATAGGGGCAGACTGTACGTATGTAATTGTGAATAAGAAAGGCATGTTTTTCTAGCAGAAAAAAATGGCAGCTATATACATGCATGCATACAAAACCACTTTTCTAATCATTCACAGTTATTTAATTTCATATATAAAGCTTTCTATAAAACATTTTTTAAGAAAAAGGGTGAGGACTCTTTATATAGATATATAACTTTTTCAAGAGAGACTAAACAAAAAAAATATGGTACTTCGGATTTGGTTTAATACTTAGTGTGGTGTTTAGAGTTAACACACGCACCATCATTAGTTAATGTTGCCCCTGTCATCCTCACTGAAAGGCCTCTGGCCAGAGTTATCATTTAATATGTAATACTAAGAAAACAATGGCTTACTAAAGACCTGTATGAACTTTAGCATTGAGTGTCTCCTTTTGTGTGTGTGTATAATTTACCTGAATATTTGACTTAGGGATTCTGAATATAGCTTTTGTTTCTGATGTTTCTAGGATTTTAATGTTTTTGTTTTCCAAATGTGATTCTGCTATCCTTACTCATCAAGTGTTTTTCTTTAGACAAAATTACATTAATTCTTAAGTGATTTTTTTTTTTATTTACTACTCAGATACTCTTGAGTAGCTTTCTTGTGTGTATGTGTGTGCGCGCCTAAAGACTGTATCTGTTGTTAAGTTGGGATAGAAAATATTTATTTTGGCTTGAATTATTGACTAACAGATTGAGCCACCCTTAGCTGTATTTGTTCTTTAGAAGAATTGAGACAAAGCCCTTGGCTAGGATATTTAGCCAATGATGAACACAGGAAGTATGTAGATACTGTAGATTCTTAGTGATTTTCTTCCAAAGAAAAATATTATTGCTATTAATGCAATATTATTCAATATTATTGGCCATCTAACCAAATTCTGAAATTATTATCTGATAATATGTATAATTTTATTCATTGCTATAGTATAAATGGTTACAGCATCATATTTGCCTCACCTAGAATCCCTTTGCATTATTTAGTATTATTATAATGGAGCTCATAACCAGTTTGTTGACCTTTTATCTTTTAACAATGATTCAATGAATTAAATTTTAAGAAATTTTTAATGTATTAAAAGTATTAGCAATATCAAATGAGTCCTTTAGATTTGGAAAAATGTGTTATAGAGCAGTTGGTTTAATACTGTTGCATAGCAGTTAAAATCTAATGCTTAAACTGGAACCCATACACCAC
This sequence comes from Craseonycteris thonglongyai, assembly GCA_004027555.1. Lineage (NCBI taxonomy): Eukaryota > Metazoa > Chordata > Mammalia > Chiroptera > Craseonycteridae > Craseonycteris > Craseonycteris thonglongyai. Next base: position 30,135 of record PVKE010017669.1, read on the forward strand.
ACAAAAGGTTTTAATATGCTTGTTACAAATAACATAAATAGAAGGGTGGAAAAAAGGATGGTACCACAGGTACAGAAAACAGACTGCAAAATTTTGTCCTTTGTAATTTTATATTTTACTAGAGAGGAATCTGTGTGAAATCAGTGTGCATTCCATTTTCACCCAAAAGAAGTGCAAAGCAAGTCTTGGGCTTGGGTTAGACCTGAACCCTGATTTGTTTCTGAAGAACCAAGTGTTGCAGGCAGAAGTCCCTCATGGCTCACAGAAGACCCTGCCCTTCAGGCCTGAAAGACTGGATTCTTCTCCAGTTCCTTCTGTAGAGTTCAGGTCATGGGGATGACG